>WEKY01022393.1:5808-67772 GCA_013390045.1 Picathartes gymnocephalus
AGAGAGAGTTGTTTTTAATCAGAACAATTTCATCATGCTGTCTTTAGGTGACGCTCCAGAAATTACTTTTTAGTCTGAACTGAGAGAATGGCAACTGGGGAAGGATGAAACATTCAAGGTGGGAAGCTTAGGGACCTGCAGACAGAGCTGCTTGGTGCTGCTGACTAACACTTTGACCATCTTTGGGCTTTGCACTGAAAACCCAAAATCCACTGCATATATACACATCACAGCTCCTCTCAAGTCACAAGCCTAAAGGCTGAAATGAAGTTTCTGCTCTCTACTCTGAAATGATCCTGTTGTGTTGCATAGCCCAGCTGCACGTATGGCCTGGTATTATCTGTGTGGTCTTTAGGCAGTAACATTTCTTATTACCTTCATTGTATTTTCAACAACTACTGTAATGATGCCAGCTACAGGGGAACCAAAGACCTATGGAAGCCCTTAAAAGTTTCCAATGAGAATATGGACTTAGCAACTGGGTGTTCAGAGCTGAACTGACACTTAGCCAAAGTTCCAGGCTGTTTGGAGCCAGTTTATTTGTTGAGCATTATCTTCAGTCTCAAATTAGTCTTAGAGTACGTCTTGTATAAGGTTTATAAGAATTCAAGCAGGTCTATGCTAGCAAACACCTGCTGCTGATAGAAACACTGACACTGGGATGACATTTCTAGAGTCACTCTCATGCTTGTGGGTTATACTGATGAGGAAAACTTGCACACAGACTACTTTTAATTTATGAAATTTATCCCCAGAAGGTGTAAATTGTGCAAACATCTGTCCTCAAATTCCACATGCCATGTGCTTTTTGTACGTCCCATCCCTTTGGTTTCCTCAGCACACCGTGCTTGCCCTCTCTTGCAGGTGAAATGCAGACCCTCTACGTGCCATAGGCTACTGGGAATGACAGGACACATTCTTCCAGGGCTGCCTCATGACTGCTCCAGAAGGTACACTACAGGAGTGGATAAGGACCCATTAGAAGTCAGGAAGTCTCTAATGTATTGTCCTTTCGAATAAACAGCTTTAGCTTTTTAGTTCTCCACTTACATTAATCATGCCGCTCATGAGCCACTTGAGAACTGCAGCCACCACCTCAGGGTGGCCTGCACAGCTTCCTGCTACACTCAGAGCTCTGCTTCTTCAAGTTTCCCTTCCCACTGTCTGTATGAAGCCTGCAGGAGATGAACCAAATAAGATATTTACTTCTTTCACTCAGTAACCAAAGCCTCCCCCATACGGTGAACCACCAGTGAGGGAGAGGAGACTGGAGGCTATAAGCATCATCTCACAGAGGCTGACTCTAGCTCTTCTTCCCACATTTTTACTGTAGTCTTCTTAAACCCCTGATTTTTCATGTCTAAAGAGTTTTAGGAATCTTCGAATATTATATGATTTTTTTAAGCTGTTAGCAAATTCACAAGCACTGTGATCTATATTAACAAAAATCAGTCAAGAAGAATGAGCTTCTCTCTGCACAAACACATTCTCCCTCCTCAATTCCTGTCAGTTTTGGACTTTAAATGTACTTGGTTTAAATTTTTTTCTTTATTTAAGAAAAACATGAAGAAGCATAATTTTTTAAAACATGACATCTTGTTGAACAACAGGACCAGAGAAACTCTACCCTACGTAAATACAGGGTAATTTAAGTCTACGTAGAGAAGTTATGTCAGTCTAATACTACTGTGTTGCAAATTTGAAATACTCTGGTTTGGAGAGATATTTGAATCTTAATGCAAAGTGAGTGTAGTTTAGCCTCAAATCTCATATCCAGGGGGTTTTTTTTGCACTGGTTTGAAGGAAAGGAATCTGAAAATAGGAGTTGTATTCACAACTTTTATGACTGGGATCTCTTTCTGCCTTAACTCTCATTTTATCTTCTTATGTGTAAAACCCCCTGGCAAGCAGCTGTGTTTCTTAGTTTATTGAGCTGTAAAATGTGTTGGTGATATTCACCTATGCCTGGTGTCCTGAGATGCCTGGAAGGGCAGAACTCTTCCCAAGCAAAGATAATGAAGCACTAAGGCAAGAAGGACACAGGATTAGCATTGAATTTTAAACAATAAATTGTAAACAAATGGAAAATAAAGAATTCTGAATGGGCAAGAATGTCTTTCAGGAATCTGCTCTCTGATTAATGTTAATTAATAATCTTGCTGCAGATCTGGTATATCCTAGAGACTGGTGCCTTGGAAGTGCTTTTATTTGATGAAGTTTTATGGCTAGCAGTAGAGAAATTAGGTCATTTTTATATGATGTGAGATACATACTAGGGAACAATGATTCAGAAAAAAGTTCTGGGTGTGATGTAGTGGCTAAAAATAACTGTTATGATCCTGAGGTAGACATCAGGGGTAGAATGTTAGTAGGATTCATAATACCATGCAAAACCAGGACTTTCTAACTTCATCTCTGGTTTTTTTCCAAAAACATACTGGCAAATGTATAAAAAGATCTTTTTGAGCCTTCAATTTAAGTTATAAAATGAATGATTTAAGGAATCCAGATTTTATCATTTATTTATGAGAATAAGTTTAGAATTTAAGGAATGGTGTGGTTACACTCTATTTGCATATGGAGAATGAAGTCAATACCAATGAGTTTTTTGACTTGTGAGGCAATGGCAGAGCATTCAGAAGCTAAAAGATGATGTAGAGGAATACAAAGTGTAAAAATTAGGTAGCTGTTTTACCACGTTTACATTTCTAAACAGGGAAAAAATTTCTTATTGAGACATGACTTGTCATTTAACCCAAATATTTTGTCTCCTGTTAATATATCATGGATTACTCCATGATATTATGGGGGAGGGATGTGGGGGTGTGTTGTTGATAAGTAGATGCTTGACTTAAATCATCATAAAAATTATTTTTGGCCTTAGTTGTAAAAGTATGAGTATTCCTGAAAAAAATCATGACTTTTTTCCCATCACTTATCAGAACAACCTGAAGTTGCCAAAAGAAGTTAAGGTTTTATTTCAGAGTATTACTGGTTAAATGTGGACAAAACCTCTCCCTCTCTTTAATTTTCTTTTATTATGTAGCTCTTCATAGAAAGAAGGTTTTTTTCAGGATGTATCTATCCAAATGACTCGCTGTTATATGATGCTGCCTTTTTAATCCCACAGCATATGGAAAACATTCCCCTGTACGGCAGAGGTATTGTTTTATAAAGTCAGGATTTTTCTTGCCCCGAAGAGTCAATGCAGTATCTCTTCTGTGCTTCCAGAGAGTGATGTAATGAAGCAGACTCCCATGTGCACACACTAAGGCCTGGCTAGGTGTGTGTGTGCTGGCGATCAGCAGCTGCCTGTCCTGACCTCTGCCTTCCCTGATTGATCAGGATCCATCGCTCCCTACCGCATAGGGCCAGCAGACACCCGACGCGCAATTTAAGCTTCACTTCAGTGCAGTTTTGAGGACTTCCATGGGATGTGGGTGGGCAGAAGGTTTCACTCACTGGAAACACTTAAATTTGAGTTTGGAAACAATTTTACTAGCCAATAGGTTGTTTTCTTTTAAGTTTTCACAGACCTAGGAACATCGTCACATAATTCCGTTAGTGAATCCAGCAAGTTTTTGTTAAATTGCAGCACTTCTTTTAGGAAGTAATTAAACAATGATTTAGAGACTAAAGATATGACAAATTTACCACTTCCCTTAATGTCTTTTTCCAATGCATAATTGACTCAATTTATTTCCACTTTGGATTAGATCTATCTATTAGCCATTGAAAGTTAATGCACTTTGCTGCCAGCTTGAAGTCCTAAGACTCATCACAATTTTAACATGTGTCAGGGATAAAATAACTCAAAACAAAAAGAATGGATAGTAATCTCTGTATCTCTCTAAATGCTAGTAAAATTGATTGGCAACCTTCGTGCCTTGTACCCACAGTGAGCATTTGAGCTGAAGATAGAAATGCCATTTCTTTGAAGATGGTGGCTCCCTTTAACTTTGGGTTTGCTTGCCTTTCCACATTGCACGCTGTGATTATCCATCAACAGCAATGCCAGAGGCTGTTGCAGTTTAGCAGGGGCAGCTCGGGACACAGCTTTCATCTTGTTGAAACAAATAGTAATATCAAAGTTCTTACAAGCCTCTGAAATATGGCAGAGACTTTGAGGTGAATATTTAGTGACTTGGCTGTGTGTGGGCAGTGCAAACACAAGCTGCAGCAAACAGGAGTCTTCCAGCCTTTCCTTTGAGGTGTCCTACAGAGAGTCCCCTGTCCTACAGGGAGTTGCAAGCAATTTGCTCGTTATTAGACCGGAGTCACCGGATCGGGGCCTCTTCGTGTTGACTCGCGAAACCCTTTCATGCTTATCAGCGTACAGCTGGATTTCCTCTGCTTTATCACACTGCCACTTTTCCTGTATGGCTCTCAGCTTTGTTTGGAGTTTTCTGGGCTTGCTATTATGTGCAGTTCTCTTTGATGCAACGATAGATCTTGCAACTGTGCTCTGTGAAATGTGCGCCTCTCCTGAGGTGTTTTGTATAATTGCAGGATCACTCTTATCTCATCAATCTTAATGTTTTCTTATTTTTTCTGCCCTGGGGTCTTGTTTGAGGCATGGCAAAAATTATCCCTGAAGATTTCCAAATTGTTTTGTTGGAATTCTTTAGAGCTTTTCATGTTGAGCTTTTAATAAAGCAAAACTTTGAGGATGAATGTCTACTCAGTGCACAGTTTCCCTTGAAGTAGCTTGTTTTGAAAATAAAGGAAGTATTTTATTCATTAGCGGAAGAACTTTTAATTGTACTTGTTATGATGAGGAGAGGACTCTGGACTGTTTCACATTAATAAAACTCTTCCTCTGACATCAAGATTTCTGCTTGGCTATTCCATGTAGTCATTGTCTCCTGAAGTGGCAGACTTGAAATGTGTATTCCCTAGTGACTGAAATGTTGAGAAAATTGTCCAACATAACAGGTATATACAGCTTTGTAATCTTATGAATAATTTCAGATTGATTGACTCCAGTCTCTAGCTTTTTTTCTGACAGCAGTATTTCTTGTTTTGTTCCCTGAAATTTAAATATCTTCCACATGTACTTTATAGTTAACTGATTTTGCATTACCTGCAAATTAAGAGGGTGGCTCCTGTCCATGCAAATTAAGATAAACAATTTCTTTAAGTGGAACCATTTTTATAATTTATTTTTTCAAAGCTGTTTTGAATTCCTGATTTAATTGATATATTTTTAACCTCTTTTCTCTTCATTTTATCTTGCTTCCTAAGATACATTGCTGCATTTACAATGCTGTCTGCCTCTTGTTATAGCAGGGAGCTATAGCAGAAGGAAGCTTGGAAGCAGTAATAGAATGAACTGGTGCCTAGGTAAGCTCATGAAAACATATTGTATCTAGGAATGGAGAAATGGGGCCTGCTGTACTACTCACTGGACGTGACAAAGTTGTAGGTTTGAGACCTTAGCATAGCGAGTGCAAGAATGTACTTCCATAAGCAGAGCTGCCATTTTCAAAAGGTATGGCCCAGTCTGAGATAAATTCAGCCTCTGAGAGTCCTCTGTTTTGGAATAAACCTGTAAATGAATAAAATGTGCATCTCCAAAGAGTCCTCAGAGATATGAAAGGGAAGGTAAGAATTAGCATGACTGGAAGGTATACAGCACACTGGTGGCAGTATAGGTTGCACACACCCTGGTGTTATACCCATGAAAATATGGTGTTTGCGGAGTTTCTTCTGCTAAATTTTATTGAGAAAGCCCAGTGAGAGGTTTAGCTGCTCACAAGAGCAAGACTCTGTCCCCACCCTTAGGTGTGGATACCAGTGTGGATGTTCAAGTGAGACCAAGGGACACCTAGTTTGGCCTTAGAAATGAAGATAATACTGCAGAGTGTCATGCTCCCTCTTTTCATTGGTGAGAAACAAAATGCATTGATGCAACATTTTTTAGCCCTTAGTCATTCTTCCCCCACCCTCCTGGATAGAGACAAATGCTCCCTATTATTTTCTTAGCCCAAGTTAATGAACAGAAAACAGACACAGCTCTCATATTGTCCATCAGCAATAGCTAATGGCAGCAAGACTGCCATATACCAGAAAAGCACTATGAAGAAATTAAGAAATTATATTGGGTTTTTTAGGAACTGCATAGCTCCCAACAAGCATGGGCAGTGACAAGGAATACCCAATTTTGTGCTTTCTGGCAACAAAATGCACAGATTGTAGCTTAAGTGGCTTCTAACTGTGAAGGTCAGGCAGGACTACATCCTCTTACACATGGAAAGAGAATGCTCAGGGACCTCAGGTTTAAAAGATCAGATTTCACAACATCCCCATTTGTTGAGCACTTACTAATTACTGGAATTATTAATCAAACAAAAATAAAAAAAAACCCCAACAAAGTTAACCAAATGAATCCTGTGGGTAGGCAAATTCAAGAAGTTTCTTTTCATGTATTTATCATCTGGGTCATATCACTGCATCATAGGCAGGGAAGAGAAAGGGAAATTTAATCTACAACTTGGCCTTCACAGCCTTTGGCAGCATATTGAAGTGAACAATCTGTGTAAGTATATTCTATAATTTCAGGCTCCCTGGATATGATAGACACTTCATGCACAAACTTTGCTTCCAGCATAATTTTTTACCATTTCTAAAATAAACTCAGTTGCACATTTCAGTTTGTTTGAGATAACTTTGAAAGGCATGGAATGAAATATCCCCCTTGGGCTCTTAGCTGCGGCACTAAGCACTCACTGACCTGCTAGACCATTGAAAGTATTCTCTTCCTCCTTCACAGTCTTTCACAGGTCAATATAGACTCTCATACCCAGGCACAGCTAACCTGGAGGACTGAATGCATTACTTACTGTCATGTGAATAGAACTGCACTCAATATCTGGTTAATATTTGCCATATGCAATGTGGGATATGCCTTTGTGATAGCTGAGAGCTAACAAGACTATTTACAGAGCAGAGGGGGTTAAATGTGCCGCTGTTTTCCTCTTTTCTCTCTGCTAAGAGGGCTGTGTTTGCACTCACTGAAATTAAGACATGGTGTGACCTCAGCTGCCATGGATTAGTTGAGTTTTTATTTGGTTTTGATGGGTGAATACAGACAAAGACAAACTATCTAGTCTCAAGTGGATGGAAAATAGACATGGATCCTGTGCACTGCAGTATTTATATGTCACTGTCCAAAAATGCAGGTAGTGAAGAGAGAAGCAGTGGGGGAGATTAGTTTTGCCCTCAACAACGAAGGCATTGAGTTGCTCTTGACAGATATGTACACACACTAGGACTCCTCTGAGATATTTGGTATCAAAACACTCTAAAGAACATGAAGTTGACCGTAAGTGTTGGCTGAAGGATAAGAATTTGTGGGGGACAGGTCTGGAAAACCTGGGGCAAACACTGCAGCCATGGGTTACCCATGGTTACCCAGGGGGTCCACGAGAAGTCAGGGCTGCTCACGGACCATCCTCTACCATAGTGCAATAGTTGCTGTGTATATTCTACATGAGCATGAGTCTGGTGATGTGTCATGTGAACACCTCAGTGGGAGCTCTTTGAAGTACAAAAATTAGACCCACAGTTGTAGAAGGCACCCTTGTAAATGACAAATAATTTTTAAAAAGAGTCAATCTTCATGCTGAAGAAGTGCTGCACAGTGGGCTGGGA
This sequence comes from Picathartes gymnocephalus, assembly GCA_013390045.1. Taxonomy (NCBI): domain Eukaryota; kingdom Metazoa; phylum Chordata; class Aves; order Passeriformes; family Picathartidae; genus Picathartes; species Picathartes gymnocephalus. Next base: position 13,462 of record WEKY01022393.1, read on the forward strand.
GCACTAGCGACCTCCCAGTGTCAGCTGCAGGTCATGTTTGACAAGCAGACTCATCTGGTGAGATTCCTGATGTCCTGAACTTTTCATCACAACCTTTTCCTCAGTTCTCAATGTGTAGTTTGACAGCTGGGCTTCTTCATATTGGTCTTATTTTTGCAGTGATCAGAGATAAAGGACTCAATCATAGGGCACAAGTAGCAATGTTTTCCATTTCTAATGGAGGAATAAACAACCAATTTTAGGGAAATATGGTAAAAGCAGATATTTCAGCAGTTGCAAAATGATGGTGTTTTATGCCAGGAAATCAACAGAAAGGGAGGATTTCTGTTATGTATAAAACTGACATGATTTGAAAGGATTTTAAAAAATCTAATGACTTTTCAGTGACTCCTTCCTCTGTAATTGAGACAGAAGTGTAACTCAATCAGAAGACAATATTGGTTGGTTTAATGCACAGATTATGGTTTCAGAGAAGCATTTATTTCCCTGCACACTGGACATCTGGAAACATTCCCCTGCCACATTTTATTAGAACATTGAAATCACCTCGTTAAATAATATGGAGGGATTTAGAAAGCAAGGTAATTGTTGGGAGATCAATCACGGATTAAACTTCCCATGCCACTTTAATAGGTTCCCATTTACTGCCACAGACACTCATTCTAATCATTGGCTATGCCAGTTAAATGATTTTCATCACAGACTTCCAGGTTTTCTGAGCCTTCTCCTAGTGTAATGACCCCCACAGCATTTTCCTGTCTTTGTTGTTGAGCAAATGAGCTGATAAGCAATGAAGTGCATATGTCAAATTGCTATTTTAGTACCCACTTCTGCTTTTCTCTCAAAGCTACAAAAGTAGAAAAGGGGCTGGACAGAAAATCTCACCTGCTTGTTTACATCTATTCTCTCAAATCCTGAAAGAGGGCTTCATTCATCTCAACCTAGATGAAATGGTGAGTGTCCTGCTGTGACCAGGGGATATTTGAGGTGGACAAGAGGGAGTACCTGGTGGGAATTGCAGTCTGAAGGCGAGGGAGCATTCAGGGAGGAAGATGAGATTCAACACAGAGAACTGAAGTGCTGAGCGCTGCCCTGGTGAAGGCGTGCACAAATGCTGAGCCAGCGTCTGGCATCTCAGAGCAAGCGGCTTTCGAAGGAAGAATATCACTGTTGATGCAGGAGTTGGGGGAAGGAGAAGACCATCAGTGCAAAGGGGGGAAGCTGCTGAGAGGTTTGGAGCGGTGTTACCGATTAAGAATTCTGAGAAAGACAATATACAAACCAAGACCCTCACTTGGCCTGGACCCTTAAGTGTCTTAAGGGTCATGGGACAGAGTTGGCACAACTGAAAAAAGCATGTGTTCTTGATGAGAGGAAAATATGCTAAAACCGTGCCCCATATCAACTTTTTGCTTCTTTGCAGAGAGAACCAAGAAAATATAATGCCTGTATGTGGGACTTATTTTCTGTGGCAAAGTTTTTTCTTCAAAACTGTATAAAATTGGTGTACCTACATAACTGTGTATCCTTTGTGGTCTTTTCCTGAAGACATGCATTGGAGAGAACCATTCATCTGGTTAATATTTATTTGAGCTTTAATCCCCTTTTCTGTCCCACTCAAAACTAATTGTGTGTGCATTTGTCCCTCCCTTTAACAACTGCAAATAGAAAGCAGACGGAAGCCAGGAGCTTTGACAAAAAGCAGGAAGAGGAGAAGAAAAAGCCCTGAGAAAATGATAGCCACACATGGCACACTCTGATCTCACTGTAATGAGGAGGCTTGTAAAGACTTGCATTTGTGGGTCATTTACCCATGCCAGACAGAGTGTTTGTTTTACTTGGTAAACAAGGATCACAGCACTCCACTTTTAGGCAAAGAGATTGTGGATATATTTTCAAAACTCAACTTGAATGACTTTAAAAGTGTGTAATAGCTCTCATTGCTTTTCATTTCTTTTACACACAGCTTTTTAAATGTAGTGTGACTATTGACAGCCCTGCAAGGTAATCTAGGGTCACTTTTCCCTTGCTTTGATTCAGGCAATCAAAAGAGATACAGCTCTTTTCCATGTCCAGCTAGCAGCTGTGGAATTTCCCTGTCTCTGAATGTATTTTACTCCAGTTTCTGGTGTTCCTGCCTGGCTCTGCTCCCTTAGCTATGATCTCAGCATCACTCTGAGGTGCTCAGCCATCGATGTTGCCCACATGTTGGCTTGCTCTGGGTGCAAGGCGATTGGCTTGCCTGGTATGGAAACCCAGATGGATGGCGGGAATCCAGTATGGACCCAGGCTCTGTCCCTTGGCTCTTGCCTTGGTTGTAACCAGCTTGATCCACACATAGAGCAAAAGTAAACTTGTACTTGCACATGGTTTATGAAGAGAACAGAGACATGGTCTCTGTTGTTTCACCTCCACACAGAGCCCCAGAAACCTGAGGGTTGCCACACAATGACATCTTCTAGAAATGATAGACCAGTACTTACCTGTGCAGTACAATGTGATCCAGGACCCTCCACACAATTTGGGTAAAGTGCCTTTTAATTGTCTCTGTTTGTGACTGCCCTTTGATGTTACTCTTGGTATTTGGAAACTCAGTGTTCCTGTTTCTGTTCCTTTGGTCTTTGTGGAAATGAAAAATATTTTACCACTCTTGCAAAACTACACACTTCAGAGGTACTTTGGTAATTTTTTGCAGGAGTTTTGTAAGCCCTCTCAGCAATATCCAGGGCCCTCAAACTTACTGTTCAAGATCCACTTCAAGACCTCAGATTTAATCCAGCTAAGGCAAATATGTATTTATTTCTGTAAGATGCTTCATGAGTGCTTCTAGCTTTACCTGAAAACAGAATACCTTGACAGCTTCACCACATCTCTAATCTCACACCTGCCCATTCCACAACTAGATTGCTGTCCTCCTTTGTGTCCACTGTATCCCACTTCCTCTCTGGGGAGCATCTTACCTGCCTTCATCCCCCAAAATCCAGCTCTCTGCATGCCTGACAGGGCAGCAGCCCCTCAGTCCAGCCCCCCAGGCTTCATTGTCATGGTGAATCAGCAGCTTGAATATCAGTTCAGTTCTCACTTATGTGCTACTTTTTCTGCTCTGGGGAAGTTCCCAGGACCCAGGCAGTGTCAGTCCTCCCAGCTCTGAGGCTCCCTCAGCCAGGGTGTGAAGGCTGCTGAAAGCAGGAATTCACAGCATCAGGGTGTCATGCTGTTCACTACCTGTGAATTTGGTGTAACACAAGGATTTGGGACACAAGTGCTGTATGCTGTGGGCTGTGGTAATCTTCTGCTTTTGGTCTCACATTAATTTTGACCCTGTGGGGGTTTGTTTCAAGTTTCATAGTCACCTTCTGAAAATAGTAAGTTTTGGCCTTCTTCCAATGAAAGCCAAAATCTCCTTCGTACTCAGGCCCAAAGGACTGAGTTGGAGGGAGGGAAGGAGTAGAGGGGAAGGGAACAGGGACCAGACTGACCTCTTTTTCCATGTAAGGGGACCAGCTGGGAACACAGACAACCTAAGTGCTTCTGAAAGCTGCCTGCTGCCCTACCCTGTCTAGAAACCCTCTTTGTTCTCAGGAGGGGGAAATAGCTCTTGAGGCAGCTTTTCTCCAGGCTGGGAGAAGCTGGAGGTCATATAGTCAGGAACAACTTTGATGGTGTCAGGCTGGAGCTGTGAAGACTTTACCTGTGACTGTAGCCTGCCTCCTAGTCTTCCTGAGATTAAATTATGGTATGGAGCAATACCAGAAATAATACCAGTCATTTAACAAGTGTGGGGAGTTAGTACTGCTTTCTGACTTCGACCTAGCCGTGCCCTGTTTTGTGATGCTGAGAGACCCAACAGCCCACCATGTGCCCTGTTATCCCTGAGAGTTTTCCCAGGTTACTCCCTGTTTTGCTGGATGGTGATGGAACCCAGGGTGTGTCTCCAGCCTGGGCTTGGGGGGCTGCTAATTTCTGAAACAGCATCTGAAAAGTTTGAGGATGATGGTGGTATTTGAGCAGGTCCTGTCCTCAGCTAGGACTGCATTCCTGGTGTTATCAGCAGAGGAAAGCTACACTACATCAGTGGAAAAGCTGCTGAAAATGGCTCTGGTAGCACAACAGAGCGACAAACTATTGGACAAAAGGGTGATGCCCAATTCTGGGGCATGGCCGTTGGAAAGAATGCCCTGGCAGTGCTCCAGGCTTAAAACCCCAGCTTGCCATAGTGGGTGCTTTTCATCCAAGCTTTCAGAGACATCACATCAGTTTGGTTTAGTAAATATTTCAACAGCGTTTTGAAGTTCCAATGAAAACAGAGAAATCTTTGATGTCTACAGACCCTTTATCCCACCACACATCTCACCCCATGCTTTTCAGCAGCATTGTTTAATCAGTGCTCTGTGAGGCCAAAGTGATGTAAGGTGCAAAATCTTAGGCCCACTGAAGTTAGCAGAAAATTTTCCCCTGTTACAGTGAGGCCAGGTTCATGCTGCAGTAAGTCAAAGAGAGCGATTTTTGTTTCTCTGTTTCTCTCATAAAAAAACCCAACCAACCAACCAAACAAACAAAAAAACCCAGAAAGAATTCTGGTCAGAAAACTAGAACCTCTGAAAAAAACCCTAAATGAAATGAGCATCATGTGTGAGGAATTTTTTTAAAAATTATTATCAATTTATTTTTCAGGAAGGGTTGTCTTAGACCTTAATCCATGGGAGACAACCAAACTGGGTATTTTTTTGATGGCCAGCCTGGAAATCCCTGCATCACTGAAGCAGGAGTAACAAGTGCCTTCTGGGTGGATAGGGATGGATTTATCATACTGGCTGTCCCAACAGAAACTTTTTTCCAACAAAATTATTATTCTCCTGTTGAAAATGCCTGTTCTGTAATACGGATATTTTGTGTATATTAATCATTCCAGGAAAAATTCCTACCCAGCTAGCCTATTCAAAGCCTTACTTATTTTTCTTCTTTGTGTTTTGTTTCCCAAACATAAATATTAACAATAATTTCTAGGACTCACAGGGAGGCTCCCAAGTTTAATAAAGACTATGTTGTGAGCCTTTGCCATGTTATATCTCTGCTTGTTTGAAAATATAGTGCAAAACAACTGAGGGCCAAAGAATGCATTGACACAAATTGGGGATTTCTGCAATACCTGTGTGGGTGTTTAAGGGGGAGAACACTGCAGGCTGAAGTTTGATTCCAGAGGATATGTTAGTTTGTTTTCCTCTCTATTTTCTCTCTGCTACCCTATCTTTCTCTGTGTTTCCTAATATTTTGTCTGTGTTTTGTTCACGAGTAGCTTTTCCCCTTTTTTGTTTTAACCACCAAGATGGATTTTAATTTTCTTTCCTTTTTTTTTCTTCCTTTTCTTTTTAATTCCCTTTATCTTCCCATTCCAATTTCTTTCCCTTTTTTTTCCTAGTTCTGCCTTTCTCTGTGGGAGCTCATGCTTATCCCCGACTTGGTGTGATAACACAGAAAAAAACCCTTGTTTTCAGAAGCTCCCTGTGTCTGTCTCAGGACAAGCAATACGCTAGGCCGGCTCCTGACAAAATATAGCCCTTTTGTTCAGCATGAGTTGGCTCGCCCCAGCTGAATGAAATGGCTCTCTTTTAGGTGTAGATAGTAAACTGGGTCTGCCTGGCAGGTGCATCTTGCAGCCAGTGTCACACTGCAGTAAATTCTCTAATTACAGGTCATGGAGGTGGAGCTCTCCTTTGATGTGACTTTTTCTGCTGTTGCAAGCGGATACAATTTGACTGAGATATCAAATGCAGATAGCAGTAAAAATTTAATTAACAAATCAAAGCTTTTATCTGGGGTTTTAGAACTCAAGCCAACAGGTTTCTTCAATCTAAAAAAATCAGAGAGATGGAGGGGTGAAGGCAGTGCCTTTGTAGTGTATACAGCTTACGACCTTTTTTATAATGCTTGCAAAGATAAAGCCTTTTTAACTGTTACTTTCCCTTTGAGAAGCTTTTAGATCTTCCCCAAAAGCAAGGATATTGTTCACTGAAAGCTTAATTTTCATCATTTTAACTTTTCAGTGTGTGTGCATTTTCTCTCATGATACTTCAGATTACTTACTAGGGGAAGAAAAATTGTGCTCACACTTGCCTTCCTGCAGTTGGGGCTGTACAGAGCCCCCCAACACTCCAAATTCATGTGCTGGATTGATTTTCCTCTTGTGGTGAGCCAGACAGTGATGGTGTCAGTGGCTTGACATTCCTTCCATAATTTACTTACCATCTTAACAATGAAAGCCTCAGTGAAATGAGCCTGAAAGAAATGAGGCTGAAACTTGGCTCCTAGCTCCTTCCTCTGCAGGGGAAGTAGATGCTCTTCACTTTCAGTGCTTTCTGGGGGGGTTGTCATGATCAAAGCAGCTGGGTCCACATGCTGACTGCCTTAGTCACCCCACTCATTCTGCTGCTAACTGGGAGCTGGGAGAGCAGCAGTCTGCCTGTTACAGGTGGTGTGTGTGATTGCTGCTGCCTGTGAACAGAAATAAATGCAAAAGGGCAAGAAAATAATAATAATAGTAATCACAATCATAATCATAATAATCCTTCATGTGCCTGGTGACACCTCTGCTAGAAGCCACATGTCAGAGCACCCCAAAAACACATAATGAGAGCATGTTGGACCCTATATCTCAATAAACATGACTGTCTTGCATTTATGGGCCAGCTCTTTCTCAGAAGTTATTTCCAAAGGTGTGTACAGACCAAAGTTATGAAATGCTGCATGACAGAATACCATGAGTAAAAGAAAAATTATCTCAAGTGTTCACCATGGTACTGTGTATTTGACTTTTCAAGACCTAGAAGTCCTTCGAAGGAATGAACACTCTGCTACAGAGATCCCAGACTGACCTTCTGTGATTCTGTGGGGACAAGTTGTCCAATATGTGTTACTTGTGTCTTTCTCAGTGTATCTGAGATTGGCCTAGGAGTTTCTGCAAGTGGGCATATGAAGGTCCTAGTTCAGGAAACATGTAACAGTATCAGACACCACTTAGGAAAGCCTTAAATATAGAAACATTTAACCACGGTCTTAAGGACCTTCCTGAAATGAAGCCAAAGAGTCTGAGTCAAAGATCCCTGAAATCAACACAGCACCATGAACTTGTGCTTATGCCAGTCTATGTTCAGAGGCTCTCACCTAGAATTATAGATCTAGATTTCTGAGCTGACTACTAGAGTGACTTTTGAAATAAAACTCTACCAAGCATGATGAAAAGAGATGATGATCCTAGTGAATTTACACTGTCAGTCGTATACAGAACAGTGACCCAATTCTAAACTTTCAAGCTATCACTGTTGCAAAAGCATCAAAAGCTTTCTAAACTTCTAGCTGGAGTCAAAAAAGAAAAAAAAAGAAAGTAAAAACAAAAGAAAGAAAGAAAGAAAGAATGAAAGAAGAGAAAAAGAAAAGACAGACCATCCTTATATTTAAAGAACGCAAATTAACTTCTTGACATTTGCATTACTAATTTTAGTGTTTTGATAGAAGTATTCCGTTACCAGACTTTAAAGCCTCGGATATCACCTCAAACAGCTAAGGAAAAAAGAAGGAAAGACTTCAAAGTGAATAATTACCTGTTGATGATGTATTATATTTAAAGGCTCTGGCTGTAGATTAAAGCTAGTCCTAGGATTGTTAATAGCCTGCAGTAAACAACTAATGAATCAAAGAAAAGGAACAAAAAGCAGCTCTAGTTGAAGGACATTGCCATTAATGCCAAAGGCCAGAGTCTAAGTGTTAAGTGTAACACAATATAATACAGTCATTTCACACTAGAGCGTATAAGAATTTAGAAAAATTGTCACAGGTGAATTATTAGGGATTGTCCTTTGAGCTTTGTTCTCAAAGCCCTTTGATGCCATTAACAGCACCAGGTTTTCCAACCCTCTGTTTATTTTGTTGGTTTTGGGTTTTTTTTTTCAGTTTATGTGCAATTTTTATGTTGTATAATGAAGAGGATAGGTCTAAATGTGAAGACCTATACCTACAGCAGTGCTAGAAAGAGCAAACTTCCAGAGGGAAGAAGTAAAAGCTCAAAGAAGGAGGCACAGAGCAGGAAATGGAGAGAAAACAGTGCAGAATAAATTGGATGTCTACAGGGACCTCTCTGATTTGGAGCTGTTAAGAGTCTTGATGAAATTGGAAAGTGAGTGATTTAAAGGGGCTGGTTGGAAGAAATTACCTCAACATACTTCAGCTAAGTAGATGACAGCAGTGCTTCAATCATAGTCTTTCAATCATGGCCCATCTTCTTCCCACCAGAGCAAAACGTTTTAAGCTGCTGGCAGAGCTCACATAAGCAACAGTGGAAGACCCTCATTTCATACTAAATGGAGCCCTGATCTGAGATGCTTTAAAGAGGGAATGTTATTTTTACTTAAATGTGTGGGAATTGAGGTAATCGAGAACTTTTCAGGGGAATGTACTTTTTCTCTCTGAAAATCATTTTGTGAGAATTTAAACACAGCAAGACCATGGTGAGCTTGCAATGCATTAGAGTGATATTGACACATACATATGTGTGTGTGTGGCATGGTGCTAAATGACTTTTCATCTTTTGTCAGATCTAAGCTTTTAAGGCTGCTAGATTTTCTCAGGGTTTAGGAATTGGTTGAAAATAAAGGAAAGCAAAATGTGGAAGATACACATGCACTGAAGAGCTAGTAGGCATTTCTAAAGAGAGTGATTATTTTTAAGACTGAAGAATCAATACATTTCAAGAAAAAAAAAAACCAACAAAAATCCAAAAAACCCAAAGCAACAGCAAATCACTACTAGAAAAAACTAATTATGCCCTAGAAGTGACCTACAGATCATCTGTCTTTCTGCACTTTTTGGTGGATTGAGATAATAGTGTATATTCCTAAGGTAAGTTTTAAAACCAGCCTGGCTATTCAGCAACCACCATATCCAGTCTGTGGCAGGTCTGAATCATGAAATTTTTAGGGTTGGAAGGGTCCCCTGGAGATCACCAAGGCAGGGTCAGCTGGAGCAGGTTACACAGGAATGCTTTGGGTGGGTTTTGAATGTCTCCAGACAGGGAGACTCCATGGCTTCCCTGGGCAGCCTGTTCCAGTGCTCTGCCACCCTCAAGGAAAAAATTTTCTTCCTCATGTTGAGGTGGAACTTCTTATGTTTCTGTTTATGGCCCTTGTCCTTGTCCTATCACTGGGAACCACTGAAAAGAGCCTGGCACCACCCTCTTGGCACCCACCTTTGAGATATTTATGTGCATTAATGAGATCCCCTCTCAGTCTTCTCTTCTTTAGACTGAACAGGACCAGCTCCCTCAGTTTCTCCTCATAAGAGAGACTCTCCAGACTCCTAATAACCTTCATGGCTCTCCACTGGACCCTCTGCAGTAACTCCTTGTCCTTCTTGCAGTGAGGAGCCCAGAACTGGACACAGCACTGCCGATGTGGCCTCAGTAGAGGGGCAGGATCAGCTCCCTCGACCTTCTGGCCACACTCTTCCCGGTGCACCCCAGGATACTACTGGTCCTCCTGGCTGTAAGGGCATTGCCAGCTCATGGTCAGCTGGTCACCCACCAAGATTCCCAGGTCCTTCTCCAGTAGGTCAGCCCCCAACCTCTGCTGGGACTTGGGGTTTTTCACCTGCTCTACATAAACAAGGCCCCCTAACTCTAGGTCTGTGTGGGAAAGACCCCAGGATTCCCATCTCTAGCAGGAGAGATGTTATGTGCCTAAAGTGCTTCCTTAACAACAGGATGCAAGATGGTAAGAATTAATTCGTTTCTAAGAGTGAAGACTTTTCTTTTTTTCAACCAGAACAAGGCACTGGTTCAGGGCTGAGACCTGCTCAGCCATTCTTCATGGCATCACTCACACTGAACAAGGACTCACCAGTCAGCTCTCATCTCAGGGAAAGGATTGCTAATGTATGTTGCAGCGGTTTTTATTAGTTAGTTGTACTTTGGTTCGTTCTACGTACCCCTGTTTATACCTTGTATACTCTCCCTGTCAATTATCTGTCCCCTCCCCTGGTTGAGCGAGAGAATCCCTCTCTCCCCTGTCATTCTCCTTTCACCCCTGCCCCGAGTTCTGGAAAGGTCCTCATTATTTCGTTATGCATTGGCCCTTACAGGTGTATTCCCCCTTCCCTGTTTTCCCGTTTGCTGTGTAACCTGTCCCTCACCCCTGGACCACACCCTTGGGCTTTCCCAATTGGTTATATTCGTGCCCCCACCCCTGGGACCCTGGGAGTATGAAACCCCCTGTTACCTTTGTTCTGGGGGTCACTCGGAGCAGAGCATAGGAGGTTTGACCCTTCTCTGTGAAACTCCTTGTGGACCGACTCAGTTAGTCTCTCCCCATCAGCCAAATAAACCTTGGTCTGGTATGCAGAGCTGCTGAGTCCTCCCTGCTTTTGCTTCTCTACGCAATCACCACCTGCTCATTACGCTGCTATCGGCTCTGCTGGCTGTGGCTGCGATAGGGTTCTGGGGATCAGCGAGGATCCCCAGGGGGGTCACCTTCGACTGGCACAGCCTTGGCACCCTGGGCAGCCAAGTGCGGCGTAAAATGTACACCTGAGAACAAAACTCAGGCTCAACCAAGTGTCTCAGAAGCATTAAGAAGGATATGAGAGAGAGAATGAGTCAGCTTGTGAAAAGCCAGAGAAGGGCAGTGTACACATGGTAACAGGGGCAAGGCTTCCCTCGTGATATGTAGGGTTGCTGCTGAGTGTCTGCTCCTGTCCATAGGGGTGGCTGCTGAGGGACCTGGCACCCTTGCATATCAATACATTCACTGGCTTATATCCTCATGGCAAGCGTTCCTTTTATAGTAACTATAGAACTAAACAGAGAACAAAAGTGTCTCAGCTTCCTTTTGAGTATGGGTCCCAGCTGCAGTCCCATGGGAGGCAGTGAGTCATTTTGGCATCACATCACACTGGAGAAGAGTCCCTTCTGCTGCCCCATCTCAGCATCTTTGTACTGCCCTTGCTGTCTCCTGACTGTAATCTCCTGCTGTTTACCACGTGTGGGTGTATGGAACCCTACCTCAGATGATTTGATTCAAAATTTGGCAGAGGACTAACAGAAAAAATGGCTCAGGCAAGTGTCTGATGAGGCTGGAGCTGCCCCAAAGGAGGGTGGGGAAGCATTGGGAGATTCCCTGAAAGGATGGAGGAGCATGAAAGAGCATGAAAGAAGGGAAGGATAGAGGAGACTTGTCTTTTTCCAGACACATAAGATGTGAAACAGCACCCAAAGGCATTTTTCCGAGTATTGTTAGAATCCCTCAAAAGAGGCAGGCAGTCTGAACTGTGGAAGTTGAGCTGCTCTCTAGGAGTTTCAAAAAGATAGCCTGAACAATGAATGTGGGCTGCAAAACAAATATTTGGAAGCTGAAAGTTAAATGAGGTGAAGTCCAAGCATAATCCTTAGCACTTCAGGTAAATGTTCATCATTATCCCTGTATTCACTGTTGACATGCACGTATGTGACAGCTGCCTGTATGTTTGGGGTTCCTTAGTAGGCCATACATATTTCTGCAGTAAGCTGGCAGTTTCCATGTCCTGTCTCATCCTTGCTGTCCATAGTTTTTGCTACTTGCTCTGAGGATTACATCCTGCGTAGTGTTTTATGATTGAATCCCAGACCTCTGGAAGGTCCCACATTCAGTTTGCCAAAGCTTGCCATTTTAGTGCATTATTTGTACTGCAGCCATGCCCAGAGGCCCCTTTGTGCAGAGCAGCATCTGTGGCTGGCACACTTGCAGCTGTTTGTCCTGAGGTCCAAGACGAGCTCTCACAGCCCCATCCCTGCCTCTTTGGTGCACAGTGTTTTCAGCCATCATTAAATATGTTCCATTTGGCGCCATTGCGAGAAAGCTATCTTGTTTGGGGAAAAAAATGTTTTATTAAGCACAAAGCAAAGACATAGCCACTTTTGGGGAATGTTGTTGATTATTCACAAAATGTAATTCCCGAGTTGTGTTGTTTGCCAAGTGTGGGACATATGTTAGTAATTGACAGTGAGCAGAGTGGATCTCTTCTATAAATGGCTGTTTCAAGACACAGCTAGTAATAAAATAAAGGGGCCAGAGGTTCCTCAGAAGATCTAACACTATGCCTCCTTTAAACCTGTTATCACTAGCAGGCAAGACTTCTTCGCCCCCTTTCTCTTCCAGACTGCTTTTCTTCCTGTAAAACCTCAGGCCTGTTCCTCATTTTTGCTTATATTGCAACAGATGGGTTTTTCATTTCTTTGGGAGACAGCTAGCAGAAATCCATGTCTTGTGTTTCTGAATACACTTTCCACCAACATTTGTGCTAGCCTTAGTTGAACAACTCCAGTAATGACATACAGTGATTTTCAGGGACCTAAAGGAGGAAATAGTTCCATGAAAATTACTTAATTGCTCCTACTGATTCTAAGTCTTCAGTTACACTGCATATGGATGTAAAGTATCATAGATACTTTAGAAGAGTCAGAGGCCTGAATTTGCTCTCATGTCACCACTGCTTTAATGTGAAGACATTCATTCAGATGACATAATTTCTGATCATATCAGTAGCTTGGAAGGGTTTGAATGTACAAATAATTATGTAGGTGTGCAATCCTGCAGAGTCTTTTGTTGCCGCAGACCTGTTTGCTCGAGGAGGTTATTGGTCTGTAGTGATGGAGGTAGAAACAGGCTTTTAAGAGACCTAAATAACACTGGATATTGAATGGAAAGGAAAATATGATGCACAGAATGAGAAAGGTGCCGCCTGTATAAGGCACTGTCAGGTTTGTCTGATCTTTGGAGGGTCAAGATTATTTGATTATTTGGGTAGCTGATCACACTTTTTTTTTTCATGCAGAATACTGGTAAGTTTGAGTGTGGTTGTGGTAAAATGGTGTGTAAGTGGATGCTGGAAATCCATCCTTCTGGTGACTTGGTCTAGACTATCAGCAAGAAGAAGAAGAGAAGGAGGTGCAGATGACTGAAGCAAAGTTATACCTGCCCTTTATGATGTGCCTTTCTTTTAAGTCTTAGTGGGCTCCACATGGCTATGGGACACTTGTGTAATAGAAGAACTGGTTTACATTTTTGCCTGTTCTTTCCAAAGCAACGCCAGCTGATGTGATCCACCCCAATAAACATTAGCTAACTATTCCAATATGTTCTGTGTGGGGTGTAGTCTAAACCAGAAGGTGATGCAAAATACTGCATCCCACTTCCCAGGCAACAGCCATGGCCAAATTGCTGCATGATTTACGTGAAGTAGCAGCCCAAGGAGCACTAAGGCCAGCGGGAATCTTTCCACTGACTTCAAAAAGCATTGTCTCAAGCCACCTGAAACAATGTTAGGCACTGATTTTACCCCAAAAGAGAACATGGATTATGAAACATTTCTGAGAGCCCGACCTCTCTCTTTGATTCAATGTGGTGAGGAACGATCCCAACCAGAGATGTCCTGGCTCAGGAGAGGTGGCGTTGCTTGGCTACAAACGGAGCCAAACCTCTGGTATTTTCCATTTGTCTCAGCCTCCAGAATGTGAAGCTTTCCCTGCCCCTTGGGTAGAGAATGCAGGTTAGTCTTTCCATGTGGAGTCAGCATTTGTTGATCTACTTTCCATTTTGTGTTGGTTGTTTACCCATTAAAAGAGGAAAGAAAGGCAAATTAGATCACTTTTTGGAAAGAGGGGGAACTGAATTATTGTTCTTACCTACTTCATATCTATATAAGTCCCATGCGTCAGTTCTTGTGCATCAAATAAAGTAAAAAAATCATAAATAGAAGGTCTGATCCCTGCTTTTCTGAATGCAAAATTTTAACAATAATGGATTTACATTCATCTGTTGGGCCATCCTTTATGCACTTTGTATAAGGATGGTACAGCCTGACAACATCGCTGCCCGGTAAGAAGTCAGAGAAATTGTTCTAGCAGGGCTCAGGCACCATGACTGTTACTCAGAAAAAAACAACAACCAACTAGCAAAACTCCAAAAGTAACAGTAGCCCACGTAAACCAAGGAAGGACCTCGATAACTGCAGGGTTGAACTATTACTTTTCAGCTCTGAATAAAAATTTCTTATTGAATATTTTCAGGACGAAAAAAAAATTGCAACACTAAGCTAGGTTAGATAAAGTTAAGCTTTTATTTTCAGCTCTCCCAACTATACTCTGTTAAATTACATCTTGGTAGCACACGAGTAACAGTGATTTCAATCCTGTGGCTCTCAAATGGTGGGTAAAACCATTACGGGGCCTGAGCTTTTCCTCTCTCCCCACTCTTTCTGCCACATGAACTATGACTCTCCAGGGAGCAACAGAAGGTTGGAGAAATAACATCCAGCAATGGTGGGTGAGGGGAATTGGGCATGACAAAGTTAACCCTTGCCACCCAACATTTGATTTCTTCTATACACCCTTCTTTCTACTGAAGAGGGCCAGAGACAATGGTATTATGTTATTGCTGACAGCAGTGCCTGTGTGGGGATATATATTTTGCTGACAGCAGTTGAAATCTTGGAGGTATTCACCATCGGGAACTTGGTCCCATCCCTCCTGATTTGTTTATTATTTGCAGCTCTGCTGCTTTGGTCTCTCAGCCAGCTGGCTCGTGTGGAAAGGGAATTCCTGGAAGAGTAGTGTTAGGCTGGCTCAGGCCTTGGGGGGTTGTTACCATGTCCCTGACTGGATTGTGCACTTCACACTGACATGCTGAGTGATTTAGGACCAGACACTTGCTGTTTTTGCCTCCATTTCCCTCCTGTGAAATTGTTGATGGTGGTGCTTACTTTGCAAACTGCATGGAGCTGTACAGTTGCCAAGCTCTTTATGAGGCAACAAATGACATCAATTAGTTGTTTTGTACAGGCCCAACACTAGGAAAGAATAAGGTTGTTTCAGTCATTGTGGCACTGAGTTCATTGTGTTTCTCCATCCATCTTGAACATCTAGCCTTGTAGGGTATGACTGAGGATCAGTTGTGTACTTTTCCTTTCTGTGTTCCAATACAGAAATGATCTGTAAACATGGTGATAGTCAGCATTTATCATCTTATCTATCAAAAGATAAAAATATCATGTGCTTTTATTGGCTATCTTTACTCTGGCCCTGGTATGCAAGATTTTACTTTGTTTGCTTAATGGACTTGCAATTAAACAACGAAAGGAAAAGCAAATCCCTAGTAATTCTCTGTTTCTTTAGTGCTCACACTGTTTCTCCATTATTTAATCTTCTCCATATTTTTCTGGATTTTACACTAAGGATAAACTTCTTCTTCAGTTTGAAGCGAAAAGCAAATTTAACATAGGCTTTAACAAAACCAATAGAAGCCTGAATGCCTTGCGAAAACATTTGAAAGACGAAGATGCTTAGTTGCTTGGAGGAGATGTTTTGGATTCTTCATACTATGAGTTGGTTTACTAAATACTGACTTAATGCATATAAGAAAGGGGAAAAAATCCTCGAGTCTCATGTTACTTGAACAGAAAAAGTGCCTCACTTGTTTGTGATTTACACTGATTAAACTGAAGTCTTATGAGCTACTATGCATTTTTCTTAATATAGGAAAAGCATAAAGGGAAAAATTGGTGGTTGATTATGACTATCATAGTTCCACTTGTGTAATAGGAGCCAAAAAGTTTGCTGCACAGGATGGTTTCTTTGCGTAGCATTTTGGAGATGTCAGATACATGGGGTTTATTTTGCACAGACTAACGTGTGGCCTTGGCATCAAGTTTATAGCTGCATTACATTTGATAGGGGTTGCTAGAAATTAAAGCCTTGAAACAGGCTGTCATTCATACCTTTGCAGGGTGGGGTCAAGGTATGAAATCTCCTTACTAAAAGAAAGTCAAATCACATTATTGGAGCTCAAGTTACTGGACTTCATGCACTTCATGGATCTCTGGCATTGTGTTTGCTTTGTGATTGCCTCCAAGACGTTGAAGAGGAAAAAGACCTATTGGAAAGCCCATGGTTGTGTCCCTCTTAACTTAAGCAATAATCACTGTAACTTCCTTTCCCAGTTGTTTCCTCGTGATCCATTGATCCTCCTGGACCCAGGCTCTGAGATTCCAAGGCTTTTGGCAGCCCACCAAGATCTAAGGGAAGAAGTAGCATGTGTGTGTGATGAAAAGGGTGAAAGCTTTATGGAATCAGCTCTATTTTCCCTTCCTCGTACAGGCACTAGCTTATCACTGTAGTTTTCCTGAAAGATCAAAAATAAAGTCTTCCTGGATTTGGAGCAGTAAAAAGTTGTTTTTATTGCAGAAATGTGACACTGTAGGAGTTAAAGTAAATCCCATTATTTTGGTTCTTCATGGTGCAGCTGCCTTCCCATATTTAATAATGCATTGTTACCAATATTGTGCAAAGGTACAAATTGAGATTGACAGTAACAGTGACATCACACCAATAGCAATAATCTAAAGTAAATTACCTCTTCTTCCTACCATTCTTTGCCTTTGCATTTCTGCTTTGGCTGAATTACAAAATGCTTTAGGCCATGCATTTTCTTGAGGTGACTGCAATTCTGCAGTAGCAAGCATTTCTGCCCTTTAGCTGTTAACCACGTGGTGCTCCAAACAAGACAGCAAACCACTAGGAATGTCAGCTACATCCCATCCTACTGGGAATTTAACACTTTTCTGAAGACAAAAAATATTTTCCTTGGCTGATATTTTATAATAGCAAATAATAATAACAATACTAATGCTGTGCTTTTAAAATATGTTTTTCTAACCTTGGAGTTTGAACACTGTATATCACTTGCTTTTAATCAGGTCTGATATTGTATGAAAAGGTTTGTATTACCTTTAAGTCTTAGGAAAAAGACAGTAACACAAATGAAAATGGATTCTCAGCCACTGCAATCCAGAATTCGTTAGCTTTATTGAAATAGATGATCAGTCTTGTTTTCTTCAGCCCACCTATCTGACCATTACTCTAGGGGCAAATAGGGTGTTAGCACCTTTTTATAAATAATCACTATCAAGAATCCAAATGATTCAAACTGAAATATTTTACTTTGTAAAGCAGCTAATGAAGGTTCCATACCTTTGTAACTCTAGCATGTGTTTCAAGAAGCAACTGACGGTACATATTCATGTCTTTGAACCTGTTGAGTCACTTTCTTTTTTTTTTCTTTTTTCTTTCTCCTTCTCTTCTCTCTTCTCTTCTCTTCTCCTGTCCTGTTTGTTAGTTTTCTTTTTTAATCTTTTTTCATTTTTTTCCTGCATTTCTACTTTCTGCTTTCTTCCCTTTTCCTATTTTTTTTCCCCTGGAATTATTGTGTTTTTGTATTTTTTAAGATTCTTTATCTGGAAGCAAAACAAACACTGGCTTTGTTTCTTTCAAAAAAGATTTTCATTGAGGTAGTAACAAAACATTTGTGGTGAGCTGCAAGGGGCCATCTACAAGGCCTCTTAAGCCTTGGGTTTAAGAGACCCATAAGCAAGGGTTCAATGCTTAAAAATTTATTCACAAAGTAAGCATATCAGTGAAGTGGATCAAAAGCAAAGCCTCCCAGAGTGCTTCTCTCAAAGCTGTTATTTAAAGCTTTTGGGTTGCTTCTACCCACATGGCTTTGAACAGAGCTTCTGAGGATGTCCGGGTTAAAGATGCCCTCTGTTTTACTTGAGGACAGCCTGCTCTCCCACTTCTTCAGCTACTGGCCTGCACACAGGAAGATAAAGACCAGCCTTGCATCACATGTGCAGGGACTGCAGCTTGCTGGGAAGGCCCTGAACCTCCATGTGTCCATCAGACCTCCCATATTCATGACTGCCATTAAATCAAAGCGAAATTTCTCAAGAATGGCCTTCCCACAAGCTCTGCCTGTTGATTATTTGCAAGACATGTTTACTTCCAGTGTTAGAGGATGAAACCTGCTGGGGGTGCCGGCCCTCTCTGCATGAACAAGTAAAGGCAGGGACCTGAGGGAATGGTTCTTCTTGTTTTCACTTCTTCTGCTGGGCAAGTGAGGGTTGCCTTTTGACTGAAGAGCTGGGAAAATCAGCCCTTTCTCCAGTGTCCTGATGTAATGGCTAAGGCACCAAAGAGATCTGGCAGAACCGCGATGAAGGCAGCAAGAGCCACGCATACCTGCTCTGTATCTCAGGAAGCTCCACACTCCAGGTGTCTGTCTCCCTGTTGGTCCTGCACTGCAGTTCCTGCACCTGCAATGGCTCTGCCACCCTGAGGTGCCTCTCACATGTGCCTCTTGCTGTGGAAGAGATGGGAAGACCTGACTGAGTCTGCTCCTGTTACTTCAGTTTCAGTACTACTGCCGTGGTTCTTCAACTGCTGCCTGCAGCCTGCTCATCACTGTGCTCGCTTATCACAGTGCTGACAGGCATTTTGATCCTGAGTAAGTAGCACTGCAACAAATTTGGGATGTTGGGCGGGAACTTGTCTGTTCCAGTGAGCTTAGAAGGTCCCGATCCCTTCATCACAAGAAATTTACAAGGCAACTGGTAAAGGTTTAGAGATGGGTAGCAAAGATGATCAAAGGCACAGAAGGGCTCTATATGAAGGATGACTAAGCTAGGACTGTTGTATTTGGAAAGAAGATAAAGTGAGAGGAGGTGATAGATTTACAAAAAAACCTTGAGTGGCGTGGAGAGAATGAATAGATTGATCTTTTTTATTCTTTTCCAATACAAGAGGTGGAAGATATCAGATTAAGCTAAGAAAATAATAGGGCGCCAAACTAAACATCTCAGTCAGCTGATCCAAGGCTCTCCTTGACAAAGGATGGTGTGGGTGCTGAAGTTTTTATGATTTCAAGGACAGACAAGAGATTTAATGTAAGAGTAATCCCCTGGGAGTACTAACTACATAGAAACAACAGCCTCATCAAGGGGTTCCTGTTCTGAAAATGTCTGGAAATTGGGAGAGTGTTACAGGGACTTTTCATATATGCCTGTTCACTAGGTATCTGCAGTTGGTGTGGTGGAAAGTAGGGTAGAAGGACCTTCAATCCAACATTTTACAGATTTTCTGCTGTTCTTCATGGCACTGAAAATTCTGCAAAGCTGTAGAAACTCTGAGTTGGCTTTAGGTCACTTAACTTTAACCCTCAGAAAATAGAGGCGCTAGTCACCCATCTCCCAGAAATGAGTGGCATGGAGGGCACACCACTCACCCTAAGATAGGCATCCAAAAGGACAGATGAATCACCATCTTCAGCTACCTTTTATTTCTGATTTCCTAGAGAGTCTGGACAGCTGCCTAGTGTTGGAGTAGTTTCTTTCTAGCTTTAGTTAATCTTACTTGAGTGAGACTGATCCTGATTAAAGTGGGTTTTGGCAGTAAGTTTAAGGTCTTTTTCTGCAAGTGCAAATGGCACTATGTTAAGGCTAGCATTTATGAGATGTATCCTTTGAAAAAAGCTCCTTGAGCATGACTGCAAATTTCACTCTTCGAAGATCAGCGGTCTGCAGCAGCAAAACCAATCAAGCTCTACCTGGGGTCTGAGGAAACTCTGTTTCAGAGTGTGGGACTTCTGACATTCCACTGCCTATTTAGACACTGCATCTGAGACTAATTAAAAGGAAGGTGATTGATAGCTGAGAGACAGAGATTACTGGCTTGTGCTGTACTGTCCAGAAACACTACATGACCATTCCCAGCTGTTGTTCCAGCATGGGGTACACCAGCTGTCTCATCAAATCACACCATGGAACAACAGCACAGAAATCTTCCATATTACCCTGCCATAAGAAAACAACTCCTACTGACAAGACCCCAAAACCAAAAAGGAATATCTTGAAAGCTAATTTTTTTTGCTTCCTCTGATTACATTTTACCTTCCAGGAAGCAGATGTAAGCACAGACCACATGCATTCCATCTTTGTAATCACCAGCCTTTGTTTTTGTGAATGTATCTAAGTTGCTAACTTCATTTTCACAGCACTTAGATTACTTGGAACATTCTTTCTCATCCAGATTTCCAATATGTAGTGTGACAGACTTTGGCACTATTGAAGCAGTGTACCCTGCCTGCCTTCTGTGGATGCTTCTGTGGATGTGTTAATCATTACAGCACAGCTTTCCAAACCAATCAGATATTGCTGAATGTTATGTACATATTAATTAAAGTGAAATACAATCTTTTTTTTTTTTAGTTCTGCCTTTTACAAGAGATTGTGACATTTGAGATATAAAATCGTATTTTTACCAGAATTTAGATTTCATAGGGATAGACTTAGTAAAGGCCAAGATTAGCAAAAATAGCCCTATTCTGTTTTCCTTTTCTAAATTTGACTGGATGTAATTCTTTAAATGTATAACCAATATCTTATCAACATGAAGTTACTATATTTGAACCCAGATATGAAACTGGCAGGAAATGGGTTACTACAATAAAACACAGAAGTGAGTAATCCACTTTCACCAGTTTGCCTGAGGAAAAGGCTAAAAATCTTAAAACTGTACCTTAACTGTAGTTGAATTTTTAAAATACCAGATGCTATTTGATATTTAGATATGGAAATAGTAATAAAATCTCAGAATACTAATGCTTCAGGGTCTTACAGTGTCATAAACCCAAAATAATGCCACTGAATACATCTAAATTCTGCTGATATAGAACAGGTGGAAGGGTAGAGTCAGACGTGAGGTCTTTTTTACCTGCTACATTTAACCTGGCCAGACCTTTACCTACCATGGTCATTGCTGTGTGTGCAAAGCTCAGACATCAGAGCTTTTTGTCTAGAGTATATGAAGCAACATTATCCTTAGGTAAAGGGAGTCCTAAACACATTCAAAGGCTACATAGTGGGGGAGAAACTCATAATTTAAGTCAGTGTGGGTGGCTGAATAGTCTGAATACTTTAATGGATCTTTTAAAAATTATGAGCTGACAGCATCATACCTTTCCTACTACCCTGGATGCTATTTCATGCTGTCCTTGAGCAAGGCTGCCTGGGGGAGGTAAGGCTTGTTGAATAACTAAGAGCCAGCAGTATTTAGACACCTTCCTCCCCTTCAGTTAAAATTAGGCACAGAAATGCCTTTGTGGGTTTGGGCCTGGTGAGCAGTGAGGCATGGCAGGGAATCAAAGTGACCTGCAGGAACAGTGTGGCAGCTGAGCGGCTGCAGTGGGTGTTTTGTGGCAATGCTGGTGGCAGATGCACTGAAGGAATTGTCTCTGGATGCACTAGGACTGTTCTCCTCTCCATGCAGAAGCCCATGCCCACCTGAGGTCGATGCTGACTCTCTAGGATGGATGGGAACTGCAGCTGACCAAGTAACTTGTGTTAGCTGTCCCATCGGATCTCTGGAGAAAGAGTTTTCTTAGAAACATTTCCAGAAGTCCTCTGCAAGGTGGTGGTGTGGCACTTTTTAGCAATTTGCAAGAAGTGATACTGCAAGCAGCCAGACAAGGGTTGGACAGTGTACAAAGAGAGCTTCCAAGAAAGAAGGCTAATATCAACAAATACAGGTCAGATGCACGTAATCATTTATCTGCTCTGGCCACACCAGCAGTAAACCAGCTGCAAACATATGCAGATGACATGCTGAGTGTACTTCAAAGGCTTTTTACAATTCCCTAGCTTGGACAGAAGCAAGGCAATGTTGGCGCCAAGACAGACACAGGAATCTTCCCCAGACAACCATTTCTTAGCCTGGCATTGCATCTTGATTACCTCCTTTCAGAAAGGGAGAGCTGCCATAATTAGCTGGTTTCCTTGCTGTTATAATTGACACTAAGCTACATAGTTTTATGGTTGCATTTAATTCTCAAGCCTAAAGGAAGGGAGAGAAGCCTATTAATCAGCACTGGTACGGTTAAGTTTTGGTGAATATTCTTTTTTTTTTTTTTTCCAAACAGATAAAAGATGCCTTACAAATCTCTTTCAGGTGTAGTTCCAGGATATTTTCCATACTCAATACAGCTACAGTTTTCCCATCTTACCAGAAACAAAGGTGCCACAAGGGTTTAGTACAAGGACAGGTAGAAAATAGTGCTGCAAACCCCAAAGAAATGTCCTCACAAATACCTGTTGATTTTGGAGCCATGTGAAAATGACAACTGAGCTCAGGTTCAGTTAAAAAAAAAAAAAAAGTATAAGCTTCTAGAAGAAAAAAATCCTTGCGCATATATAAAATCCTTCCTGGGATTGTGATTTTTCCAAAGTGCTGTGAGTTGAAAGTTGTTTTTCATTCAACAGCTACAGCTGTGACTCCAGCTGTCCCTCCTGAATGTTATTTGATTCAGGAAGCCTTTCATGCTAAGGACTGACCTTTCAAAGGGATTCATATTGTGTGTTACCCCTTCTTGTGCTTCATTATGTATATGCTGATGAGCTGAGGGTGGTGGACAGGTGATAAATTGCTAGCAAGTGATAAATTGCTAGATAACCTACTCATTATTTGGAAGGCTTGTAAGTAAAGTAAAGAAAGAACTGTGAGGATCAAGCACTATTAGTGGAAGTTGATGAGCGGTTCTGTGGATCAGGATTAAAATGAGTGAGTCTCAACCTCATTGAGACTCCTGTATTGGTGGGTATTGCATGTAGTTCGTGCTGCTTTTTGAAAGGGGTGGCTGGACATTCCCACCATGACTGGAAGGTGTTCTCCTCTAGCTCTTTGCACATGTGAAATCTTGTGCTTAGGAGTGTGTAAATAGATTGCTCAGTTTGTGTGTACCTCTGTAAATCTGTGCTATTGTAATCTTCAAATGAATAGCAATGGTGTCTGCTGTGCAGAAAAAAAAAGTCTTTTCCTTGGGGAAGTAAGGGGTGGGTATTTGGTTGATGCTGACTCCAGCATGGCTTGAGATGTAGTTTGATATGTATGGCCATGCAGTACAGCAATGACACCTTCCACCTAAAGAAGGCTTTCCTCCTTGTTGAAGAAACCCTTAATTTTAGTAAGACTGCACTGGGATTGATCGTCCTTTCCTGCCCAAGATAAAAGAATTGCACTCGTTTGTCACTTGTAAATGATGGTAAAATACCTGTAGATAAATGTTGTAGTTTCTGGCACTACCTTTTGGAGTTCATGAGACAGCAAATGCTTTTCAAGATGTGCACAGCTGGTGGAAGCCTCCCCTCTGCCTTAGCTGGCCAAAGCTCTTATTTAGTGCCCATCAAAACTCAGTTCTTGAAAACTGCCCCCTGCGAGAAACACTTTTAATTAGCTGGGCTTTCCTGAATGGAGTAGGTGCAAATGAGTCTATTTAATTACTTAATATAGCAGTCTTCCCATGTAGTTGAGGACTTTTCTTGTCTAAAACTGTTTCTGGCAGAACTAGGACTTCTGGCCAATCAGGGCTGGCAGTCTGTGAAATTATCTGTGTTTTTGCTGGTATTGGAGCAAGATTGGTGTCTTGCCATCATTTTTTGGCAGCACAAGCCACGTGTGCAAAAGAGACAATACTGGAGTCAGACACAGACTTATAGATCCCCTGTGGCTGTCTCCACACCTATGAAAAGAAAACGCATGATATTAGCAATGACGCACCAACTTTGGGAACTGTTCCAGGAGTTGTCCCTGAAGCGTCCAAGGGAGAAAAGAGTTAAGTGTATGCTCCAGGAAACAGAAGGGCAAACACGCAAAGCATGTTAAGCCCAGGCAGCCACTCTGCAGGGATGCCATGCGCAAAATAAGCCTAGGAGGAACCACAGCAGGTATGTTGGGGCTTTCACAACTTTATCTGCAGAGAGAAATTAATCACGACTTCTGTGTTGTGCCTACAATACAAGACTGGGAGCAGGTAATCTCCTACCTCTCTCTGCAGAGGTTCCCATCTGCAGTGACTGTAGTCTGGAGGAGTTTGTACCATCTGTAGTGGACCATCATAAAACAGTCCAAGACACAGAAAACTGTTTACGTAGCTATTGAAGTGCCGGTGCTTGACAGCAAATACTTTTATTTATAGTCAGTGTGTCAACGGCTCAGCAGAGGAAGCAATGGTTGTTCTTGAGACAGTGATTTTGAAGGCCCATCGCTGCAAAACTTTGACACCGTTCACACATGGATATGTGGTGATACTAGTGTTTTATGCCCGAAGTTATTTTGGTGCTGCAGACAGCTGTATTTCAAATCCTTGGGGCCTGGAGAAGGTTTGTGAGCAGTTAGCACTATATTACCATAGGTTAAAAATTACTTCTGAATATCTGTGCCTAGCAAACACTGTTGGTAGGGTGAGGGGGAAGTGGCACTGAGGACTTCCAACAGTTAACATTCCCGACCATCATTGTATCATTCTGTAAAGGATCACTAATACTAATTTTCATGACTATTTTCTACTTATGTACAAAAACATCTTAAAAGCCTTCAAAGACCTTTAAGTGAGATGCAGTTTGAAGAGAAAAGCTTTTTTTTTTTTTTTNTTTTTTTTTTTTTTCCCCCAATACAGCAAGGGAGAGAACTGAAAGGGGAGAAGCCAATGAAATTACAAGCTTTTTGGGTTATCCAAGATAATCTTAATCTGAAAATTAGAAACAGGAGCATCAGGTTAAGAATGGGGTGAGAACAATTGCTTTGAGGATGAAAGGGCAGAAAGTGGTTTCCTTAAAGTCCTTAAAAATCACACTGTGGACTCCCACTCTAAATCAGGATACTTATAGCAATATAGTCTGTGCCACAGAGGTGGGAAGAACAGCAGGTAGGAGGAATAGGAATAAATTACCAATAGCAGAGGAGGTGAGTACTTGTTGTAGATTACCTGGCATGGATTTGACACAATGTCTCCTTGTATATCTATCTTTTGATGAAAATAACATTTTAAGAACTTCCTGCTCTCTTGTCACCCACAGAGTATTATTTACATCCACACACCCTGTTCCTCCCCTTCCTCCCCATCTTGATTGGGCTACATAGATAGATGTTTAGGAGGCCCCTGGGGAGCTGTACTAGTGAATTGATCAGAAGCCTTTGAAAATCCTTGCCAAAAAGCATAAATCATCCCTGTTCCTGAGCTAGTGGGCCCCACGTATGTTTGCAAGGTGCTATTACTTCCAGTCCAAAGTCTCTGTGTGGAGCTTGCACATTCTTCCTCAGCCTGAATCTAGCTTGGGGTTCCAGGACATGGTGTAGATGAGTCTGGTTTATCCCATGTCCTGACCACAGATTTGTCTCTATGAATCCTGACCGGTTTTGTAAGATCAGGCCCATCTTTTATTAAAGACACCTTAAATTATCCTGCTTTCCTATGCTTAAGGGTTGTCCTGACAGAACTTCTTCTTAGAACATCCTTTCCTTAAAACTTTGGTAAGCAGTAGGGACATACATAAATACGTATGTAATCCTGGGATTGGGAGCCTTGTGGATGCTATGCACGTAAGCCAAGCCTGTCACTGGGAGTTATGAGAATCCCAGGATAAAAAGCAGAATCTCAGTAGCAGGCAGTGATCTGGTAGTTTGTACAAGGTGGGATTTCTTCTGCCCCTCCTCACCCCCATTTAAGGTTCCTCAAAGTTAGAGATACATTGGTAGTTATATTTTTGCTGTTTTCAGCAGCAATTCAACTACATGAGTTTCAGCTGGCTTAATATAAATTTTTTGTTGATAACTTATTTTTTGAGTAGTTGTCACCATTTTTTAAATGACAAAATCTATGAAAAACTTGATACCATTAAAAATACAATATCTACAGAGAGAAGCCCCAGTATGAAGTTTGCTCAGGGTATTTCAAAGAAAACAGTCATTGCAATAATTGTTGATCCTAAACACTTCACATGTGGGAAGGTTTAGCTGAAGAAAGACCAGTTCATATATATAGACATCTATAAAAATAGGCATATAACTTTACCATTTAAACTCCTAATCATGAGTGAGGTCAAGCTCATTTCCTTTTCCCAGTATTTCATCTGCAGATTTATGGGTATAGGAGAGAGATCCAGTTGACGTGTTGTATCCTGCTCCATCTGGCCTTTTAAGAAGGCTCACACCAAGGTGGTTATCTCTTGGGATGGCATGCCTTCATATGGTGGTGATAGCTTGTTTCCTTTTAAAGTATTTTTCTATTGTGGCTCTGTGTTTCAGAGGAGCCAATTAAAAGCATGCTCTTGGCAGGACTTGGCTAGTTTTTTCAGCATAATATTAGCTTATCAAGGCTGGAACTTGCTAGATAAGCTGTGGCAGTTTATGCCTATATCATGCCTCTGAGGCTTTTAAATGCACTCTAACTTAATGTTGGCTATCAATAGTATAGTAGTTTCTA
Organism: Picathartes gymnocephalus; assembly: GCA_013390045.1. Taxonomy (NCBI): domain Eukaryota; kingdom Metazoa; phylum Chordata; class Aves; order Passeriformes; family Picathartidae; genus Picathartes; species Picathartes gymnocephalus. Next base: position 39,627 of record WEKY01022393.1, read on the forward strand.
TAGTTGGAATTTAAATTCTGAAAGATTTGGCTTTTTTACTGGGTTTATTAGAAAGTTATGAAGGATTATACGCCAGAACGTCTTTTTCCTCCTTTTTTTTTTTNTTTTTTTTTTTTTTTTTTTTTTTTTTCCCTTCAAGTTTGGGCCTTATTTTAAGAATTCTGTGTTGGCTTCATGCTGAGGTCTGTGTGCACACAAATCAGTGCATGGGGAACCACATCCTGCCATGTGACAGCACCAACAGCTTTGCTGCCCTGGGATGAGAATGGGGGTGGGTGTGTGGGGGCCTCACCGTGTGCAAAAACTGGCCCTGACCCACGTGTAGATGAGCAGCCATTGCTCTCCAGTGCTGTTTTGGCTTGGGATGTTGAAATAGAGCTGAGTGGTGAGTCCAGGAATAGGATGTTAGCATTGACTCCATGGCAGGATGGAGATAAGGGATTGGGAAGTGCTGGGTGGCTGCTGCTGGTAGCTTACTCTGTTGTGACATCATCACAAAGTAAAGGATTTCCAAACCTGTGTGTCCAACATCAGGGCACATGGAAGGATCTTGGGATGTAAAGTACATATTTGCTACAGCCGTGCTAAGATCCTCCAAGCCAGAGCCCACTTAACGCAGTTTGAATATTTCATACCTTTCTGGTTTTAGTTTAGTTTATCATCTGCTTCCAGCTGAGTCATATGAGTGTAAACAGATCAGTTTGTCTCTAAGGAATGATTCCAGAAAACTGGGAGAGTCAATTCAGTCTGAAATACCATCTGTAGAAACTAAGATTTTAAAACTCACATAAGGTTGACCAATCTTGTACCGCTCCTGTTTCCTCTCTCATGTTTTTCTTGGGTAAGCATATCATTTTCTGGCACAAAATCTAATTTGTTGAATGCATCCTGACATTGCAGCAACGTTCCTCATCACATCCCAATTTCAAAAGCAAAAAACGGCCTATTTCAAAGTAATGCAGATATTCACAAGCTTGTGTCACCACATTCAATCTGCGGACCTAAACTATAAGAAAAGTTAGGTGTAAAATAATTTGGGTCCTTGAGAACTTTGCCCTCAGACTTTTTCTATTAACATTGCTGCCACAGATTTGCAAAACTGGCTAGAACTGCCACAAGAGCCAATTCTCCGTCAGCTCAGCTCCACAGCAGTTTGCAGAAGCATTGCCATTGTTCGTATTTTCTGTAGTTTGGTCAAGTGGCTGCCTGGTTGCAGCAACTTAGGTGCTTAGCACATAACAGCTCAGTACAGAGGCCATGCTGGAAAATGTCAGCACTTGGAATAGGAACAAGGAGCAAGTTTGGGATTAAGACGGTGCTAGAAGTGTTGATTTCTGTGCTTTTCAGATTGGTCTTTCAGGCTTGTGCTACTTGTGAGGAGGAGCTGATGTTTAGTTCTGCCCCTTTTTGGGAAAGGCACAGGAAGAGTACAGTATCAACAGTCACAATACTCACGGGTGTGCAGACATCCTCTGATTACTGTGGTGAAGCTCACTGAAACAAACTTATGGACTGCAGGTATACACCTGCTCAGCACTGAGCCCTTGCCTCCAGGCAATAGGATCCTCAGGATGACTGCCATGATCTACTTATCCTTAAGTAAATAGTTCTTAATTCCTCTTCCCGATAACATATGGCTAGTGGGACACCCAATTACTGCTCGGAACACAGTCAAAATTATCTTCCTACCACTTTGCTTTGCATCCTCCCATTTCTCTACTTCATCTAAAATTTCCTCTCCCTACATTTCAGGGCTTCTTCTGGGCAGGCATGCTGTAAACATCAGATCTTCTCAGCATGCCAATGCATCTGTCTACTTTGTTCAGGCATTAGTGACAGGATACCATTCATTTCTCTCATCCTACTGCTGGTCTTTTGCTCAGTACTGCCTTTTACAAAAATGCCATACTTCCTGACCTTTCCCAAAGAAGTCTGCAGCCTACTGTGTTAGTCTGAGGTTATTTTAAAGCCCTCTGAAATGGTGGGGTCTGAGTTCCCTAATTTTTTTTTTTTTTTAATCTGGACACTTAGTGCAGTGATATTTATATACAAACTGGGATATTAGTGACACATAACTTCATGACTGGAAATTGATCACCTTGCTTAATGACTTCAATAATATGACTCAACCCCAGTGAGCTCAGATACTGCCTTTGGGTTGATCCAGACTATGAAAAAAAAAATTAGGATGGAAAGTAGTCCAGAATGTTCTCTTGTTAACATGGCTGCTTGTGTTTGAAATTTAAAATATGATGACTGTCATTTAAAGTGTGATCTTTACCTTTTGTGACTCCAATTCTTAACTCCATCCTGCTGTGGGAGGAAGGGGGAAGGCAAAGGGGAGCAAGAGAGCAATATCTGAGTTGGGAGAGTCTCCATGGAGGCAAACTGGGGAGTATGATCCCTAAATCATGATATCTACAGTCAAAGCTGAGAAACTTCCTGTGTAGAAGATGGCTTTTTTTCAGAAATCAGTTTCTGAGCCGTTTAGAAGCTTCAGAGAGTGGGTGCTTTCAGTATGCAAAATGTGTGCATGGTATTTTTGAGCAGGCTGCTTGCTGATGAGTTGCTGCATCGCAAACAAAGCTGCCTAACTGGAGCAGCTTCTTACAGCGAGATTTTCAAATAAGTGTCATTGTGACCCAAGCTGTGGTGGCAGCAGCAGCAGGGACTGGAGGAATTTTGCATATTTTCCCATGTGAAGTGCAGATTCTGACTCACCCCTGCATGGGTCCTGGTATCCAATGACGAGCTGTTTTCAGTCCCAGCTGGGTACACTGCGTATCTTCTTTCCAGCCTTGTGGGCTGAGGGAGGGAGGAGTGTGACTGGGATTAGAAGTTGACCCTTAAATGGCTCTATCAAACTGTGGGAAAGCAGTAGTGTTGCCAAGCAGAGGAGGGTACTTGAAGGGTCATCACACAACACACCTCCTCCATTTCAAACCAGAGGAAGGCCTGTGTGTTGGCAATTCCATTCACCTGCCCAAAACAGAAAACGGCATGGCAACCTTCCTTTTTTTTGGTTCCTTTCAGGTGCTTGCACATTATATGTTAAGGATATATGTAGGAAAACTTGCTACACTATCTATAGACTTATTTTCCTTAATCCATGCAGTTATGGGCATATTGAATTTGAGGACTGACCCCAGTGTTTCTGTAGTTCTGGATTTTCTATCTGGTGTGGTTTTGAAAAGTACCAGTAAATTCATGAAGAAATCTTTTTTTTCCAGCTGCGGCTCATGGATGTTCTCCAGGCAGAATGGCAAAACTTGTCCTGAACTTTTTCTTCCTGCTTTCTGTTAAAGATTGGTTGACTCTTCTTGGTTTACCTTGCTTTTCAGCTATGGTGTTGGAAGAAGTCCATTCTGTAAACACGTAATCGAGGCCTTTCACCAAGCTTCCCCACGGGGTGTTCCAGCAGAGATTAGCTGTGGCCACTTCAGGCACAACCCACGTGTGGCAGCTGTGGGTAGCGAACACGATGTTAAACATCTCCTACAGAGAGAATCACGAGACAGGCTGCAGTCTCATTAAGTTCCTTGTACTCTACCATTCTTATTTTGTTCATTTAAACTCCCCTGAAGAGGGAGTATCAACTTTCCAGAAGAGAAGAAACACTGACTCCTTACTTACTGAGTAACAGCTGAAAGCTATCATTTTTAAACTTACAATTTCTTTTGACATTGAATGCTTATGCTGGAAGACACTTTTTCACTACAAACTATTTCTGTTTTGCTTTGTAGAGGAAAAGAAATGATTAAAGCAAAAGCTATTCCCAGTTTACAATCACTACTTCAAGATGGTAATAATAGTTAACCTTAGGTTAGTCTCTGTATAAATTATATTTGAAATTGTGTAAATAGCAAAGAAGCATGGCCAGACAGTCCCCAAAACATATTTTCCAAGAGAAAATTATGTCAGATTTGAGTAAGACATGGAATGAAACTTGCTTTGGTTCTTAAATGCTGGTGCTCTAAACAGAAATCAAGCACTCATGTGCCATATGTTACAAGTATGATGTTTTTCTAGTCATTAACAAAAAAGTATTATGCTTACTCTGAGGCTTTTCTAAAGTCTTTTTTTTTCTTGGCAATTACGCTATGGAAGGGAGCAGCTGAAATAATATTAAAACTTTATACTTGCAGGGAACTTTCATCTGGGAATATCAAAATAATTTATAAGCCTAATTAAATCTATCTTGATATTTTCCTAGGATACTGCTGTCCTGTGGCAATTGGTAAGCCAGTAATTTTGCCCTGGTTTAGCAGAAGAGTGAACTGGGGCACAGAAAGGGTAAACAACCCATGCAGGGTTACCGCAGCAGATCACAGAGGGTTAGCCAAGATTCATGTACACAGAGGTGGGGTTTATGTGATGAGTTTGGGTTACTTTTTGGTTTCTTATGGTAGGGAGGTTCTCACTGTCAGGAGCCTTTCCCCCATCAGTGTGGAATATCCAAGTCCTAAGGATCTGTATCTGGGTGCTGGTAGATGCTTGTCTCCCTCTTAATTTCATTCATTCACAAGGGTCGCTCGCTAGGTCCCCTTCAGATGCCCAAGCCCCTCTCTTCCTCATGCCAGAAAACTGGGCTCTGCAGCAGGCACTGCCCATCCCCAGCAAGGAGCTCAGCTGGGACGTGGAGCACCTGAGAGCCCTCCCAAAAAGCCACATTTGCAGGGGAGGAAAAGATGCATCTGCTAAAATCATGATGCATCTCCTTGATTCTAGTAAGCATCTTGAGGTACCTGGAGAACAGCAATCCTTCAGTTACGAGTCATGAAGGTCCACCTCCTGATGCTAGATCCCTAGCTGAGAAGAAAGGGTGAAATCTCTTCACCAGTAGAATATGAACCACTCTAGGGAGTCTGTCAGCCACTTGAGAGACACATCTTCAAGACATAAGGGGTGGTTCTGATCTGGGCGATCTTCATGTGTCTCTCTTGAACAAGCTGACCCCTTGTTCCAAACAGCTCCTTTCTATCTGGAGCTGCAAATACATCTTCCTTAACAAGAATGTATTTTCACAGGCCATAAATCAAACAAACCTTCTTCACTAAGGGAAAAATGCCCCATCTTTCATAGGAGAGAGGTTGTGAAAGCCCAAGGGTACTCCCTGAGCTAACCCTGGGTCTCTGTGGATGGCTTGGACTGAACCTGGAGCAGAAGCCGCATTGTGTGCTTTGGATAGAGAAGTTTTCTGATTGTGCTCTTTTCTGCTGCACATGTGAAATCTAACTACGAAAACACTAACTGAGAAATATAAACTTATAAGCTTATAATAAACCTTTAGGAAGGTGCCAATGCATAGTCTTATGGACACTTGCAAGAAGGTTATAAACTTTATTTGTCCAGTTTTATGTGTGCTGGGCAGAAAGTGTTTTAAGGAATAAATGAAGGGGTGAAAAAAAGAACTCTGCATTGTAGCTCATTGTCAGTCACACACAAGGATTATTAATTTTTTTGACAGAGGTTCTAGTAGCATTTTAAAAAGTACTTTTTTCCTTTCTGGGTTGCAGCACATAGATCTTTAATTGTAGGAATATCAGAGATTTTCCATTCCATGCTATTAATTTTGTTTAAATATCTCCCTTCTCCTTAAGTGCTGCCTTCTTGCTACAATATATAGCTGAGATTTTTGTGCAGGAGGCAGGGTTTAGAGAGTAAAGTGTAAAGCTCTGGAAGCCTGGCAGAGTGTGGGAACCGGTCTGGGTCACAAGTACTTTTGCAGGACAAATGAGCCACTCAGTCAGGTAAGGGGGGACCTGAAATTCTTTTGAAAATTAGCATTTGCCTTTAAAAATCTGGGTGTAGACCACACACCCCAGAAAACAGCTTTTGTTTTGCTGGAAGGTACCATGCTGCCGATTCAGAACTGAAACACCACTATTCCATCAAAGAAAAGACAAATCATATATCTGCACGGCTTGTAGTCAGGAACAATCAGGCGTTTTTTTTTTTTTTTTTTTTTTACTATTATCTTTGTTTTTCCAGTGATTCTGTTCAGTTAACATGACTAGATGTACAGATCCCGATGTCATTATTGGATTAAAAATAAAATAAAATAAAAATAGCAGGTGCTGATCAGACTTACAGATCTTCCAGCAGATTTATTCATTAATGAACTCCAACTTCAAATACACCCAAAGCAAACACATGTACAGCAGGCTTAAATCCAGATCTGTTGAAGGAATTCCAGTTCAGGACATTTTATTAACCTCCACATAACTGATTGTGCTTTAGCTCTGCACGTGTTTTGATTTGTCACTGCTCAAAAAATCAACAGCGCATGCAGCTCAGATGCCTGGTTGAAATATTTTGTAAAAGTGAATGATCAAAAGCAGGTCAAATGCCTCATTCTATCTTGCTCAAACATAATCAAAACCAGAATAATTCTTAGCATTTGGTTAACTTTATTAATGCTTTTTGTCTTTTTTTCTAAAATGTCTATAGAAGAACATCACAATCTGTGAATTCCAGGACATAAATATGTACCTACACAAATTAATTGCTAGTTATGATGTGCATAAAACACTGACAAACCAGTATATTGAAAAAAGTTATTATGGGTTGTTACCTACTTGAAGATCATTCTTAAAGTATGAAACTGAGACGTTAGGTTAAGTTAGAAGGAAAATTCTGGTGCAAAAAGAGTAATGCAGAGACTCACTTTGTGGTAGCTGAGACAAGGTTTTGGTGTGAAGGGGTCCACATGAACTGGGGATGTTTGCACTAAAAATATCTTTATAGTCTGGCTTTTCTTCAGCAGTTGATTGTGGCAGTGAAGGGCAGAAATGTCATCTTTGAACTGTTTCCTCATTTCATTCTCTTAATGAAAATTCAGCCAATTTGCAAATAATATTGCTGCTGTTGATCACAATTTTACAAGATTTTTGAGTGCAGGAGCTCTTTCTGGTGTGTGTGGAAAAGTACCTTCAACATGTACCTTTAATGGTCTTAGGAAGAAGGTAATTAAAACCACATACTTTATAATGAGCAATGTCACTTTAAATCAGAAAACTTTCATATGTCTCTGATTCTTTTATCATTAACTGTTTTTCCTTGAAATCTGCTATAATTTATGGGAAAAGACTAGTCTTTTGAAGAATGACATAGAACTGGGATTTTATAAACTTTCTAAGTACTGTTAAAATAATTTCCCACAATTTTTGTTTCCTTTAGGATGATTGTTTCCTTATCATCATTGTGTTCCATACACATACAAATTGTATGTAATAACTTGGTTGGCAATCAATGTCTTTTATGGGAACTCTTTTGTTTAATTATAGTCTCACCTTTCATGTGGATGATACATCATGGCCGTATTTTTGACCAATGTGTATTTCTGTGTATATGTTTATATGCATATATGTGGCACTGATTTTTAGTTAGATGAACACTGAATGTGTGGTAAGACTAATTACTTTAACTGTTTCTTTTGACTCAAATCTTTAAAAAATTTATTGTACTTCAAAGTGACTAACATTTGGTTTCTGTTTAGAATGAAACTTTGAGCCAAATTTTTCTTTTCCCCCCCTTTCTCTCTTCCCCCTCTCTCCTCCCTCAACCTGCCTGCTTAATACCTGAGCCATTTAACTGTGTGATTAATGTAAAATAAAGACCACTCAGGATTTCACTCTCTGTAAGATGAATGATACTCTGCAAACATAATATAGTTGGAGACTTGCTCTTCACATGTGCTGGTTTTTTAGTTGTTCTTTTTTTTTTTTTTTTCCTCTGAGTGCACTATCTGATCTATACATGAGGGACTAGTGAGACTAATGCTGTTCCCTGCAAGGTTCTGGTTTGATGATAATTTTATTTTTAGGGCATTGCTATTGATATTGGCTAGCGTTACTCATAGCCTTTAATCAAAAGGAAGAAGTGATAAAGACATCTTTACAACAAGCCTGTATGTGATAAGCATGAGAAATATGGAAAAAGATTAAAGACCTAGTATCTCGGCCTTAGAGAAAAGAGTCTTTGTCTTGTTAAAAATAAAGTTAACCAGATGTGCTCATTTAGGCATGGCAGCTCTCATTTTCTCATCAAACATATTCACTGGCTAGGTTTTAAAAATCAAAACCTTAATTTTTAATTTTGAATTGGAGTTCCCATAATGTTTTTTACACTGCTGTGTGACCAAGTTATGGAAGGCACTTTAGCTTGTGCCTTTTTCCTGCAGGTGTACAGCCAAAACAAGCAGGCAACTAAATATGTCCTTCAACTCCTCACTGAATCAGGGCATCAAGTGATAAAGTTTGTCCCTTGCTGACCTGTTCCTGTGCATGAACATCTTTGTAGTTGCACTGAAATGAGGCAGGTTGAAAAAAAAAAAAGAAACAACAAGGTGCAGTCGTCCTGTCACTTAACCTGTACAATCACTCAACCTGTACATCTGTTGTTCTGAAAGTGCCTAAAGAGTTAAAAAACCAAACTGATAAAAATTACAGAAAAAAATAAGTGAAATACCAACCAGGCCACCTGTCCCTGCAGCACTCACCCACTGGGCGGCATATGCTTGACAAAGTTTGAGGATGAGGTTTGTCAGAAGCAACAGCATCTGGCAGGGAGGATTCTTCATTTACACATCCAAGGTTCATGTGGTTAACCCAGCTCTTCTACTTCAGGGTCAGACATAGCTTGTGGGAGCATTTTCACATTAGGTTTTACAGTTTAGAGCAGACTGAACATATTGGTCTGCAGGACTGCTGAGAGGTTAAATTTGAGACCGGGATTTTAACAGGAATATTTGCACACAACAGTGTGCTCTGGAATGAAGACTTATTTTTCATTCACTCAAGCAGCTGACTGTGTAGGTTCCTACTCTTAGTACAGAGAAGAAAAGGGAAAGCTCTAAGAGCTACATGTCAGGACAGCAAGAAATATCTGGACATATCCTAAAATAAGAATTTTGGTTATGTACGAGGCACTTATTCCATCACTTCGACTGTATTATGCTGACGCTCAGTGAATTCCCGTCCTCTTCTGCATTTTTGAAGCAGAACCACAACCCTAGGAGAATATACATTATTAAGGTTTTTTTTCCCATTTCTTTTTATACAACCATTGTCTGCTTTTGAATGCTCTTTAAGGGAAGTAAGTCTATCTTTCAAATGCCTTTTTCCACAGGGTACAACTGTTCTTTCTTGTCTATCAGGACACATTACTGGCCTTTGCTATAAGAGCATAATGAAAGAGCTGTTTAGGTTTTACAAGTTCTTAAAAAATAATTTTATTATTGTTAAGTGAAAGCCCTTCTAATGTTTTCATATCCTAGATGGGAGTTATCAGTGTTGACAGAAAGCCTAAAGGGGTGGAGAAAATAGTAAACAGTCTTTTAAACTGAAAGATTATATGTGTATCCAAGCACTTAGCAGCTCTGATACTGACAGTTTATCCTCAAATCAGTAGGAACTGCCACATGGCCACATCATCTTACCTGATGAAATCCTATTCAATTTCTTACCATCCTGCCCCAAGATTATGGTGGGGAGAGGTAGGGAGAAGGTCTTAAGAATCCTTCAGAAGTATTTCACATTCCTCATTCCCAAATGATGGTGGAAGAGCTGGTGATCACCTGTGATGTCACAGGCCATGCTCATTTCTGTGAATCAGCACTGGAAGGGTTCCACTGGTATACTTTAAGTCCCTTCCCATCACTCAGATTGTCACAGAGACACAGTCTTTTCCCTTCACTGGGCCTTGCTGTGCAAAATGCATCCTTTGTTGCATGGCAGGTTGCTTGGTGGGCTGCTGCAGTCCCAGGTTGCATGTCTGTGTGATGGTTCGCAGAGCAAAAAAGGCACGTGGAGCCCATCACACACCTACATCCAGCAATTGGCTTGACTTCTTCAGACACTTGTATGGTTAGGAATGGGGATCAGTAAAGATGAATGGTATCTTTGGTGGTCATTCAAGTATAGTAGAAAACTCCTAGAGGGCAGATGAAGTTTGTCTGGCCTCTGCTGCCTAATGACCCTTTTTCTGGTGAGTGTCATGCTGAATTTGTAGCTGTGTCACTTTGTTTAAACATTGACTTTCATTTTATTACTTAAGGGACCTAGCCTTAAATTAGAGATGGGTCATTATTTGCCCTTCCTAATGGTAAACTGAACTGTGCACACAAACATATCAGAAACAGCTGAGGCTAAAATGCTTTCTAGTCTGGCAGCCCAGCACTTTATGCTGGTGTCACTTTGATTAACATAAACTTTCAGTGGCCATGGCAGTTGAAGAAAAGTTTGTCTTTATTACCTGGAAACTCAGCAAGACAGTTGTTATTGCTTTGGTATGGCACTAGGATGGAAAACTGATAGTCTGTGACACCCTGTGTTGGGTGCTGTGTGAGCACAAACCAGAAAGTCTGTCTGCATTTCCTGGTGCTTGGAGCAGAGGGCTCTGGCCTGCATGGCCACAGAACATTTTCAGGCAGGCAGCAGACATCCTCCATAAATGTTCAGGCAGGGCTCCTAAGAGCCTGTGCTGACTGCAGTGAAAATCCGGCTCAGTATTAAGCACGTGTAAATAGACAAGACCCTCTGGGGACACAGCCATACTATTTCCACTTCTTCTCAGGATTCCTTCACACTAGGGATATCAATAGGCAATAATATAAATCTATCCAGTAGTTTTTTCCCCTTGTATGATCTGTAGCTCATTACTTTTTGTTGGCTGGAGAATATATCCACTAAGTACCTAGTGGAATAAGCCCACAAAAGTAAGTGTGATAGTCTTGGTTTACAAGCTAAGCAGTATTCCCCAGGTAATCCTTTTCTTTTTTCTCCATCTCTTGGTGAAATGGAGTTACATGTAATGAGAAGGGAGCCATGTGGGAATAAAAGCACCCAAACAGCTGAACGTGCTGCTGTTAGGAGCATGGAGGTTGGGTTGAAGGACCTAAACAAACCTCATTTACTGTAGATAACAGACTGCTTATATTACTGTGTGCATTCAACGTTTTCCAGCAGCGTTATGGATTTTCTGGCTGATACACAACTTCTGTTGTTGCATAAGGGATTGCAGTAGAAAATCAAGACTAAGCCAAGCTGGTGGAGTTTCATTCACTGCTGGGATGTTTCTTGTGATGTGTAACTATCCTCCAAAATTGAGCCTCTAAATCAGAGCTACCACTTCTGACACCCTCTCCAGTCCTCACATTTAATTGTGAGAGTGATACCATTCTACAGTAAGAAATGTTTGCAGGCTGGTGTTTTTTTCAGCCTCCTTATATTTACTGTTTGTTTCCTTATAACGTCATGGTTCTGCTTGGAAATATGTTTGGCTACACAGGAAGAGTATCCATTGCAATTTATGCTTCCTGACCTTTCGTGAAGCTAAAATAAATTGCTTTTTGGAAAGAAACCAGGGGCTCTCTGTTCCTTTCAAAGAAATCTGACCTTACAGTTGTTTCTTGTGGAGACAGTAGAAGCTTCTCTCTGAGTCAGAGAAAAGGACACAGGAAAGGATAAAATTTTCCTATGCTGACTTTTTTTTAATAATGCAGATATTCCTTGGTGGACATGGGGGTTTTCAAACCTTTTCTCATATTGACAGGGCTGTTTTGCCTGTCATGCCTTATGCTCTTAACTCCTTGTTGCTTTAGCTGAGTATCTGGCACACCCCCAGCCACTGTACCATGTGTTCACTCTCCTGAAGCCCTGATGTGGATGCTGCTGTTCCCTCTAATGCATAGCCAGAAAGGATGAGAAGCTGTGCACAGATTGGACAGAACCAATGAAGTAAGTGTCTGCAAGCCCCTCACACAGCCTTGCATGAATTCTTGGAGATATTCTCCCAGCTGCAGGGGTCATGGACTGGGAGTCGAGCTGCAAGTGCTGCAGCAGGAGGGTATTGCATAGGAAATAGAGGAAATAAATTCTGCCAGCTGACGAGGGGTCATCACTCTGGCACTTTTATGGTCTCAGCGATCACAGAGGCAAGCACAGCATCAGCTCGCAGCCTATGCTGCTCAGGGTAATTGCTGGAGCCTGGAGGTTCAGGTGCTGTCAGTGTAGGCCTAAAAGTCCCAGATAAGCTCTGACGTCTTCTCTGTGCATCTGATTTCACCTCCAGCTTTTCCCAGGGAGTGCTCAGTTCTGTCCAGGGAAGGAAGTCAGCTGACTTAAATACATAACATTTTGCTTTCTCAAACTAGGCATGTGTGTTTGGAAGAAAATGACAAGCTCAGGTGGGCAGTGACCATGAAGTTCTCAATCTTGACCACGTGGCTATATCTTATCAAATTCTGAGGCTCAAGGTTTTGTAAAGTATTCTTAAATTATTCTCTAAAGTGAATAAGTAATAAACCATCCTGCACATTGTTAGGGAAAACAATGCCATTGGAGGAGATCAGGAAAAGTTCCTTTCTGATAATTCTTTTTAACAATGTGATACAATTTATCTGAATTTTGGGGAAGAGCTGGGGACAAAGGGAGAAGCACTCGTCCCTTTGGTTAACCTTGCTCGGGAAATGTGAATCACTGAACTAAATGAAGTTTATAAAAGATGCTCTGAAAATACTATGCTATGCCCTATAATTCAGCCAAGAATGGAGGAGGCGGGAAAAAAAAACATCAAAAGTCCCTTCTTTTTTTATATTGCTTCCTGGCACATTTCTCTTCCCCCACTCCCCCCTTCCCATCTCCTTTCTGGTTTTGTTTTGTTTTGTTTCATCTCTCTTTTCTTTTTTTTTTTTCCCCTCTCCTTTTTTAAAAAAAATCCCTTTCATTTTGTAAAGCTGGTACCATAACTTTAACAACAATCTTGTTGTCTACAGATGACAACAATAAGAAATGCCAAAGGAGAAGTGAGTCCTGTAGGGACTGGAGGACAACAAAGACAGTTTTCAACATTTTTATTAGGACCTCATGATGTACACATGAAAAATTAAGTTCAGAATATGAACTGCTCCTCAGATGGTGCCGTTTAAGTCTGGAGGATGTTAACATTCCTGCTGCATGACAAAGGTCCCCCACCCCCTGTGTCGACACTCATCCTGCTCAAAGGGGCAATAACATCTAGGGATGAACAGAGGCTGGGCACCAAATCCTGCTTGAAGGCCACTTTCACAGACTTACCTTGGGATTTTCTAGCATTCCCTTGCCAGGGTCAGTTTGCCCTTGAGGGCTAGGTTGCCTATCTCTACCTCTTTGCAGTGCTCCAGCTGTTTCACCATTTCCACACATTTGAATGTATGCTTTGGCAGAGAGGATTATTAGTGGTAGAGGAGAAAAGGCAGCAGGAAAGTACTTGTCCCTGAAGTATGGAAGCAGGGGGTTTAATGTTGTTTGAACAGCCACTTGTGTAGTCAGGTGATATCATGAGGAAAGAGTGTAGACTGTCTGTATGGACAAATCCCACTGCCGTGCCCCCGTGCTGGCCGGAGTGGATACTGGGAGCTGGCCAGTGGCATGTGGTGGCAGGGTGACAGTGGGCATTGGGAGGCCCTGGGCTTGTTCCCGCAGTGCTTGGGGCAGCTGAGTGTGAAACCCATCCTTTGAGTGTCTGGCATTCAGTCTTACCTGTTTAATAGAAGTTTAGCAGGGGGAGCATGTGTGGTTCACTTGAGCGATGTTTCCCTGGAGCATGCCCTACTCTCTGCCCTACTCTCCTAACTGTGAAGAAAGCACCAAAAGAAGCTGAGCTCTCTTTTTATTCTAAAAAGTCGTTCTGCTGGGGGCACCACTGCTGCTCTGCTCTCTCCCCAGCCCTGATGGATGCCTAGTGTGTAGCTCAGAGGGCTTGGGAATTGAGGGTGTGCAGCTGCCTGGGCTTTGCAGGGAGATGGCAGCTCTCACTGCCAGGGAGGCACAAAACCAGCTTGTCATCTGCTTTTCCATCTCTGTTTTGCTGCCTGACCCCTTGCCCCGCCTCATAAAAACAAACATGTGCAGCCTGACTTCCAGGTGCTTTTACTGGTTAAATGCCCATCACAGCAGCGGCAGCCAGGGGAGGGCTGGGGCCTACGGCAGGATGGGAAGGGAAGGAAAAAAGGGGGTTTCTCCCCAGGCTGCTGAGTTCTGCAGCCCCTATTTAGCCTGAGGGCTGGACTAGCAGCGTGTGGCTCAGGCACTCCCTATGGAGCACTAATGACCTTTGGGTCTGTAGCATCACTGTCCCCAGACCTGGTGCTTTTCCATCTGGTTCCTGCTATTCCCTTAAATCCCTGCTGGCTGTTTAATAGCAGTCAGAGAGTTTCAATGAAGCTGAGGTCACTTTGACTCACCAAATGTCACTGCTTCTAAACTGGAACCAGACTGAGATGAGGGTTTTGTTTCTGCTGGGGGGAGCAATGGCAAAGTCTCCTCTGACTCCTCATCAGATGTTGATCATGAGCCCACAGCCTGAGTTCAAGGTTTACTTTGTGTGAGGGTCAGTCTCAGCAGCACATTTATGAACATTCCCCTGAGTGGACTGCTTTCCTTTAGATGTGAGTTTTATGCCAAAATCCTCATATATTTTGTGGGTTTTTTTGTGTTTGTGTGTACCTGAAGTTGCCTGACGTGCCCAGCCTTTGAACCACCCTGTCTCTGTGAGGAATATGTATGAGCACTCAGTAGCCCAATATGAGCAAAGAAACTTCTATATGTCTTTAAGGTCAGTGAAAGCTGAAAACAGATGATTTCTGACAATTGCTTGGCTGCTGGTAGCACCAAGACGCTGCGGCCAGTTAAGTACTACTGAAACAACCCCTGAGCCTGGCTGTGCTTCACTCTGTGGCTCTCGCTCCACTGTGCTGTCAAGGGGCAGAGCCTTAGGCCAGGAGAGCTGCCTCAGAGACTGCTGAGCAGCAGGGCACTGCTCATGGTCTGTGGAGAGAAGGCTTGAAGCTGCCCTTCAATGCGAAGCTTGAGTGCTCTGCTGAAGAACTGATTATGCTGCCCTTCTAACCCCCCACTCTTTTTCTTTTTTTTTTTTCTTCCTCTCTTCCTAAGAAAGTAATGGGGGAAAGTTTGTGAGAGAATAGTGCTTGCTGATCTTGTGCAAAGTATGGTGACAAATGATGGCTGGAGAAGCATGACAAGGCATGTAAACTTGTGCTAATGGAAACCTGTGTGCTAGCTGAGTGTTTATTCAGGCCTGTCACTGTCAACAGAGACCCCTTTACAAGTATTGTTTGTAGTAACAAGTGCACCATGAAAGAGAATGTAGCTTTGAATTCTATGTATTTGCCTCTTTGAAAGAAATTTGAAAAAAAACCAAAAAAACCCAAAAACCATTACCCCATTTTTACATGGAATAATGGTAGTAACTAAGTACCTGTCTAAATACCTGTTTGTATGTCTAGATATTTTGGATTTAATCAGCCTACTCTTTATAAATCAAACTTCCTCTTAATTGCATTGTTCTCATTGGTACTGCTGAACATATGTTACTGTCCCAAGTGTATGTATCCAGTTTGTCACCTGCATCTTTTGATATCCCTGACTGAAGCAGTATCAAAAAAAGAAATGACAGAAGTGTCCCAACATTTTTTCTCTGCAGAGGAAGAGGTAAAAGAGATTATTGAGCAGACCATCACACTTATTCTTGTGGCTTTTCAGCAAAATGTTTCTCAACTAAACATAGAATAGTGAAAGTTCATTTTGAATAGAATTCACTTATTTGCATTTATTTAGACAAAATACATACGAATTCTTAAACATGGCATAAACAAAGCACTAAATCTTATTTCAAAACTGCATTAGAATGTACTGTATCCATTCTGTAGAAGGACAGAAATATCCAAGGAACTTTGCTGATCTTTGACTGAATTTATCACATATAAGTTTTTGCCCTTTTTAAAAATTAAGGATATCCTACAGCTGTAAAATTTTGCCATCCTTATGGACCTATACAGATACCAGTTGATTGAGACTGAGAGTTCAGAGAATCAGAAATGGGAGTAGATAACTAGGGTAATAAACTTCATCTACATTTGCCAATTTTGAATAGCATCCAAGGTTTGCCTGTTGGATCTCCTGAGTTGCATCAGGAAGAAATGAGTGTATGATGGCACACACTGGAAATTTGGAATTGGTCTGTTTCTGATTCCACTCTGGATTTCTGAGACTCCTAATTTCATCATACCTCAGTGTCTTTTACTTTAAAAAGCCCATAACTCCACACAGCAGTAATTTCCTCAAAAAGATACTGTGAAATTTAATTGCTCTAAAACTCTTGGGGAGAGTTTTGGAGAGAAGATCCCTTTGAAGATCTGCATCTGCACAATGAAGCAGGGATTAGTTTAAATGGTGAACATGGCCAATGTAGTGATCTTTGAGCTGGGAGAGGGGAGTCCTGACACAAATGTTTTGTCATTTCCTGTTTCACTAGTCTTCTACAGAGATTGCTGCTGTACCAGGGTGCCAGTAATGCCCCCTGCACATCTCGGGTGGAGCTGATTTAGGGGCTGGCCCCAGTGTGTTCGGGGTATGCTGGCTCACCAGCTGGACCCCTCCCCAAGGTACCTTAAGTCCCAAAGCTGCAGCAGAAGCTGTGGGGAGGCAGTGCAGCAGTCTGTTGTATGAGATAAAGTTTTAATCTCTCCTGTTTCCCTTGGCACTCCTGCTGACTGGGCACACAGGAAAAGCCTTCAAGTCGCTTATGCATCTGAAGTTTTTGTGTAGCCTTGGGAGGACCCTACTTACCAGGCTCTGTTCTCTAGTTCAATAGAAACAACACTCAGTTTGTGAGCTTCTCAAGAGCTTATCTCCCTATTGCTTGGAAAAAATATCTGCATCTGGTCTTAAGGTCCTCTGTAGCTAAGATTTTAGGGTTGGCTGTTGAAGCAATCTAGGAGGTAAAATTTAAAAATCTTCTCCTGGAAAGAAGTGGAAATGGAAAGAAATGATACATTTGAGTACATTGGGGAGAGAGTGTGCAAAGCAATTTAAGACAGAGCAGTTTAAGCATTGAACAGTGGATGGTGGAAGATTTGCTGTCGAGTGTTTCCATTTTTCTTTATCAACTTGAGAAGTGAGCAAATTGCTGGCATTCAGTTCAAAAAGTACATGCCCAGACCTCTGCAGACAATAAAAAACTCTCAGATGCTACTGACTCCAGAATCCAAGCTCTACCAGTTTCATCTGTGCTTAAATACTGGGCCTGCTAGCAAAGTGTTTGACAGTATTTCCCGGCCAGAGCAGGCAGTAATTAATTGGTTTATATATGTTTACACTGGATAGAAACTAACCCCTTGTTAGAAAGAACCATACATGAAAACAGTTGTGGCAGAGTCTGGACTCAAAGAAAGACTGTACCTTAAGTCACCTAAACAAAATCTTTTCTCCTTTTGCTTTCATCAGGAGGTATCTCTGAATTTTTACAATGAAGTATCTTGCCAAGATCCCCTGGTTTCTGTGACTCAGAGCTGTGGGTCAGCAAGCTGCATCATAAATGCACTAGCCTTGCCCCCTGCCCAGGCCAGCCAGCCTGCCCTGACGCAGGGTATGCTGTCAGGGTGCTTTATTCCCTGCACGTGGCTCCAAGGGCTCTGTGTTTCCAAATGGTCCAGCGATAGAGGGACACACAAACCTCACTTGGGGATCTGGCCATGGCTTTCAGTTATGCTGCAAAAATACCCTTGTCAGCACAGCCTCGACTCCCTCCTCTTGCTCTGCAGCGCTCCTTGAGCTGCTTTGACAGTCCAGAAGAATAGAACGTTGCAAGGCACCTTCAACAGCCAAGCACATTGATACTGAAAGCACAGTTTTATTAAGAACCTTTGAAATTCCCAGGCTAAAAACAGATGTGCTTTTCTAAAGTTGCTTTTGCTGAAAGGTTAATTTTGTATTAGTTACTGTCCAGGAGAGAAATTATGTCGTCAGTGTACAGCTAGTAATTTGTCTCTAGAAGGGTTAAGGCAAAGAAAACTCTGAGTCATTAGAAAGGAATAATTCCTTTATTTGAAGCACACATGAAACTGGAGTCCGGATGGCAAAGGAACAAAGCCTCATTCTTTCATGTACATTTGCTGAACGCCTTGGTGTCTTAGATAAAGGACAAGTATCTACTAGTGGATTAACATTATGAAAAAGTCAGGATTAAAAAAAATAAATAATTCTCAGTGAGGCTGTGTAATTGAAACTCCATAGCAGTTCAAAAGCTTAGGCCAGTAAGCTCCAGGCCACCAGCTAATTCATGTATTTTATGACAAGAAGGCAAAATGCTAATTAACAGAACAGCATATGGAGGGGGAGAATAAGAGGGCTGCATGGATATTCAGTGACAACCATCTGAACTTCAGAGGCAGTACAGAGGGCTATTAATGCCCTCCCTTGCCCTGTCTGAGAGTGCTGACCTCACTTCTAATCCTGCCCCTCCAGGGTACTTAATTTCCAGCATTGCTCAACCCAGGCAGGCCTGTTTAACAGTTTCTTTTCTGAGTTAGTCTCTTTGAAGAGGCCCTATTTTCTGTTCAGTGACATGAAAGAGATACTGATGTTGATTATCAAAGGCATGTGCTCCAAACCACCAAGCATCTAATGCCCAGGGGAGGTAATATTATCTCTGCCTTCAACATTTACATCCTCCTGCCAAGAAAGATGTGGTGGTTAACTAGCACATCTTTTTTCCTTCCTACTAATTTTACATGAGCTATTAATCAGAGGGGAAAATTAACTAATTCTTCAGCTTGTAGGTCATGCTAGGGCAGCGCTCTCATCTAGATTAGAAGGACTGTGGACTGGTGCAAAGTCAGCTGTGCTGTTCCTTGGAGCCAGACAGGTTTACGCATGGTCTTTCTGCTTCATTGCACCAATGAAGTTTCACTGCAAGTCTGTCCAGTGACTGCAAACCTTAGCCCAAATGCACAGCTGGGGGGCTGGCTACCCTCACCTACTCATGCTTCTGGGAGGAGTCTGCTCCACCTACCAGGAGTAAAGCTGCCAGGGTAAAGATCAATCAACATCTGCGTGCTCTCTGTGAAAGGGAAAAAAGCTCTCCCGAAGAAGGAGCTCTTGGGCATTCACCTTCTGATGAAGAGGGAAGGCCTTCTCTACCAAGCGGTTATAACTGCCTGAGCTTTCAACCCAAAAATCCTTGAAATTACACTGTGGGGGAATTTAGAGGCTAAAAAAAAGGAAAGCAACTGCTACCTTAAATTAAACTATTGCTGAGGGTTTCTTTCTATAGTGTTTCCCTACTCACCAGCTGAGGAACTTTGTCTGATGCAGGGCAGCAGAGAGAGCTGTGGCTCAGCATAATTGCATAAAACACTGAGAAATAACACCACTGCTGGGACTCATCTCCTGAAGCCAAAGTGATGACGAATGTGCAGCAGCAGGTCGTCTCTGATGCAGTGATGCGAGTCTTGTCCCAGCATATGACCCTCACTGTACAGCAGCTATAATAAACGTGCATGTATATATCATGTTTTTTATCGTGGGTTCTGTGGTTTGGACTCCATGGCTCAAGAGGTCTCCTTCATCTTTGTGTCAAGTAAGGTTACACAAAAGCAGAGAGTTTTTCTTGAGATGGGAACTAAATCCTAACCTCTCACCTTGTGTTTCTCTGCATAACTTCCCCACCCATCACTCTTCAGGTACATTCTGTCTTCTTAGATGACAAAATTAAGCAATCCCAAAAGGCTGGAGGAAGCTGTTTAGCTGAAATTTAGCTACATCAGTATTTCTTCATCTTTGCCCATTTTAAGATCTTAGAAAGAATATTCTCTTTGCTGAAATTTTTTATTTAAAAGATGCATATGAATCCATACTAAGGGATTTCAAGTTACTGTGTGTGCACTGATAATGAGAACAATGTAGATACGGTCACTTAATTTAAAATTTTTATCTGTGATAACATTTCCTACTAAGGGGCTTTGAGTTGACAAAAATGGGTCATATAAGCGTCTAGACAGATTTGTGGCAATTTAAGTAGGTCACGTATTCTCTTTTGAGCTGAATACTAAAAAGTCCGATGAAGGGTATCTAATCTCTTTTCAGTGAAATATGGCCATGTGAGTTTTTATAACATTTTACAAATACATTGTATAAGGACACCAACTAAACACTTAGAAATGTGTTGTTTTAAGTGTCTGAAAATGGAATGAACATGAGTTCCTCCACTACCAATGGATCCATTGTGGGCAGCTGTCAGTTTGTCTGTTGGGTTTTTCTTTTTGTAAAGATGTAAATGCACGTGCAGTATCTCATGTAATTATTGCAGCGGAGCACACACGAAGGACTTCTGGCAACAGGAGTATCTGATCTGCACGTGTTCTTGCTGCAGTGCCAATCCTGGGGAAGTTTTTCTGCTGCCTGCTCGTGGACCTGCCCTCGCTGCTTGCAAACCTTAGATATTCAATCATTCTCTGTAAGAGCTGACCCCAAGTATTTTTGAGGTTTATCACAAAATTATTTTGACTGAAAGAACAACGCTTAGGTCAAGACTTTCAAGCCTTGGCTATGTTTTTGATTTTGTCCTTTATCTGGCATACACAATACAGATAAAAGCCTCCTTTGGCACTCTGATGTGGTTTTCAGCTCCATATTGCTATCAGCTAAGGAGTAATCGCTTCACTACTGAATTGCTAATGAGTTTCTGCTAGGAAACAAAGAAATAACATGTAGGAGCACATGTTCATGATGTGCCTTCAAAAAGTGCTTGCATTTGGTCTTCCAGAAAAGGATTCAGCAGTGTTTTCCTCAGTCTTAATTAATCCCAGAATGAAAGAGCACCGAGCTGTGTTCAGACAGTTCCGTTCTGATTAAGACTTATTTTATTCAATAGTGTGTCTGCACATAATAATACATTTTATGATGACTGGGCTTATTCTGCCAACACTTAACTCTGGAACAAAGGACAATGGCAGCAGTGTATGAAAACGTGTGTAAAAGCCCTTTACCGATGAGATCTACACTGGACAGAACAAAAAACCAGGATCCTTCACATAGGAAAGGAAAAAAAAGTATGATTGCAGTTTTATCTTGATTTGGAAATCAAGTGTTCTGGCTCATCACCAGCATCAGACTTCTGCTCTTTTATGCTTCAGCCTCTGGAAAGTCCAGCCTTGGACTGAGGCCACTGAGTAATAACGGGAGGCTGCCATTGATCCAGGGAACAGGAGGAGCTGGCATAATGGCAGGGTTAGAGCTAACCAGACTAAATGAACTCTGTTCCTCAGTCATGGCTTGGAGGAAGCCATGGAAAGAGCTAGCAGATAGTCCAGTCTCGTGCTGAAATCAGGACAGGCTGAACTGATATCAGATATTGGTTTTAAGCTGGGTGATGTGTTTTCCCAAAAATCTCATTTCTCACTATGAGCATTGGTCTTTGCTGAAGGATGTACTTACATTTCAAACATTTCTTGTTCCAAGCAAAGGCAAGTAACTTTTCCTCATTTAAATTTCATAAGTTACGAGTAGATGTTGTCTGATCCAGCTTATTTCGCTTGTGTTGTCCTGTGTATATAACTCTGAATACTTTATGTAACAAAAAAAAAATTTAAATGCTTTAGCAATTATCTTGCTTTGGTTATTTTAGACTAGCTGTGAACTAAGCTGTTAATATATTTAACTCTTACGTTGGCAATGGCAGAGCTATAACGAAGAAGACTACATTTGCCAACAACGTTGCCAACAACATGGTTTTGCTCCTTCCATTTGACAGAAAATCAAGAGTTTTTACAATAGGCAAGCTGTGCAGCTCTGTTTAGCTATATCCAGTTATCTCAAATAATCTTCTTCATTAAGCCTGTTTAGAAAATGGAGACTTTTAAGAGGAGGTAGCTGGTTTGAAGGCCTGTAGCTTCATAGGAGTGGAACTCAGTAACACACCAGCATTTATATTTCAGTGACACTGGTACCATTTTGCTGGGATCTTCTTGTACCTTATGGGGAAGTTTTTCTGAAACTGTTTAATTTGGTGTTTCCTTCAATTTGAACACTGAACTCCTGATCTCAGACCCATGTGAATCCATAGATCTTTAACCACATCCCCCGGGTATAACTGGGTATATGTCAGCCTGCTGTTGATGCAGCAGGCTACATGAATACTACGCAGACCAAACTCAATTAAAGGCTGTTAGTAAAGCAGCATTTCTAATATCCTCTGGTACATACCACCGTTAGACTAATATGGTCAAAATACCTCCGCTTTTTAATAATTTGTTGTAAATGTCCCGGGTTTGGCTGTGATAGAGGTAATTTTCTTCTTAGCAGTCAGTATAGTGCTGTGTTTTGGATTTAGTATGAGAATAATGTTGATAACACACTGATGTTTTAGATGTTGCTAAGTAGTTCTTACCCTAAATCAAAGAGTTTCCAGTGTCTCATACTCTGCCGGTGAGCAGGAGCATGGGAATTTAGGTGGTAGCATGGCCAAAACAGCTGACCTGAACTAGCCAAAGTGATACTTCATACCAGAGAATGTCATGCTTAGTGTATAAACTGGGGGGATTTGGCAGGGAGCCACCAATCACTGCTTGGGCATGGACCATTGATCTGTGGGCAGTGAGCAATGATATTGTGCATCACTTCTCTCTCTTGGGTTTTATCCTCTCTCTGTCTCTCTTTTTCATTACAGTTATTATTATTACTATTGTTCTTACTATCATCATTAGTATTATTAGTATATTTTATTTTGTTTGAATTATTAAACTGTTCTTATCTCAACCCGTGAGTTTTACTTTTTTTTCCAATCCTACTCCCCACTGGGAGGTGGGTGTGTGTGAGCCAGCAGCTGCATGGCACTTAGTTGATAGCTGGGGTTAAGCCACAAGGCAGTATATAGGTTTTTCCACCAATGCAATTTCCACTACCAAGTTGAGCCAGTTGGCTGATTTAGGCCCATTTATGACCACTTAAGTGTCTATGAATCAGCTGGTTAATTATTACCACTGCCAACACTACCCATTTTGCCAGTGGGCTGTGTAGCTGTAAGCAGTTAGAGAGGACATTCAGGCAGGGTATGATGTTCCCTAGAATGAATTCATGTTTTATGGAAGCTCCCTGTCAATTTTTTCCTTCTCCATTCCCATTTCATATAATTCTTGAGCTCAAAGGATATCCAAACGATAGGCTCCATTCATATTTTTCATTATAGCCTTGCCAATGACCAACACACTGGAAAGTGTCCTGTGTAGTTTATGGGAATGTAATGATGTTTAAAGAAGTCACAGTATTTTATCCTGATGGTGTTAGTTCTCTGCATTGTGAAATTTTGTTGTTGGTCTGCTCAGTATTACTAAACAATGCTCAATTCTTTTGTACTCTGGAAGGGACACTAAATGGGTTTATTTTTTTAGTATCTTGAATTGCTATAAGAAGTGCTGGGGGCAAGTGCAGTCTCAGAGAACATTCATCCACTGTACTCTCTATGTGCTAAGTTCACAATGGTTAAGGATATCTGTGCTACTCAAAATTAATAGTTGTTGTCACCTTAAAGTAAGGTAGGCAGTTTCCTCCACATTATTCCCTCCCGAGGCTGGAATTTCCCCCATATTGTTCATACAACAGTAATAATCCATCAAAATTAATTTCAATTATAGTGCTGCTTTTTTGCTGCTCTCTTTTTCATGCCAAGCCTTCCTGCAGAATTCTGTCAGTTTCTTTTATAGGATTTATTCCCTCAAATATACTTAAGAAGGTGATTGTAACGTTCCATACTAAAAATAATTGTTTTTCTGAGGCCACTTTCCCTGTCCTTATATTGCCAGAGAGAGATACACAAAAGCATTATTTAATTTATTGAACGTTGGAACTGATCTGGATAGTCCTTCCATTACACTGCTCATCTGAGCTCAGCAACCATCAGAAAAATGATGGTGGTCTTGAACATGAACTGCTATGTTTTTACAGTTGACAGCTTTTAAGTGGAGGCACAGTTGGCCCAATACGTCTTTTTCTTTACATGCAAAGCAACAAATGCAACCTGTGGTCGAAGAGTAATGTAACCATTCTCAGTCAGTTATTTCATCCTTAGGCATACATCTTTCAACACTGCTCTTCCATACAAGATGACACTTGGATGGTTTCAAACAGATCTGTTATTGTCATTCTGATTATGGCACAGCTGAGGGCTTTGATCAGCACAGTAGGCAAAAAGACTGCCGGCAAAATGAAAGAGTCATTTTTTAAAAAAATGCTCCAAGAATAAAAGGCTGCAAATCCAAATTTAATCTTCTAAGTCCCGAGCTCCCCTCAATAACTCCCGGTAATGACCACACATCTTGAAGAAATAACACTACATATTAACACAGGAACCAGGAATACTGTTACATTCCATTTGTAAGTCATCTTACACCTTGTAGTCCTATTCCCACCTCCAAATCTCTACTGAGTTGCACAGCGCAAAGAAGAAAAGGCACAGCAATGCACTGCCTCCTCCTGTGTGCTTGCTTATTAGAAGGGAGCTCGTTCCTTGGCTGTGCACAAATAATAATATGCCCTTAAGCTCCCACTTGCAATTTTACCCCCTGGTTTACCTCAAGAGGAGTTGTGTAAGATTGGAGGGGAAAGCTCCTTTGCAGTCATACACTGAACACGGGTAATGCCTGTAAGACAGTGAAGATCTGGGTGAGTGCAGTCTGTGGGACAATGCAGTGTGACCCCAAGCGGGGAGTGGAAGACAACTGCTTCCTGCTAAACCCTGCACATATTAAACATCTTCTGGTGTGCCCATGTGTGTTGAAGCACCACGAAACTCCTAGGGAAGAAAGGGATGTCATTCATGTAATTCTCCCCATATCCTAAAACAGCATCTGGCCCCAGTAATGAAAACATTTGCCCACAGTGAGTTACCAAGTGGCTTTTCCTGATAGGTCTTGAACTGGGGCTAGAGCAAAGCCATACTGCGGTGGCAGCAGAGCTGAGGAGTTTCTGCTACATGCTGCCTGCTCTTTCTCCAGGGTAGGCAGGATCAAGCCCTAGCCCCAGTGGAAGGAAGGCAGTGGGGCTTCTCTTATGGTAGATCTGCCCAACTGCATGAGGCAGAAGGGCAGCTTCTGTATAATCAGCTCTCCCATGAGCCACTCGGCTGCTTGTCAAGTTTTTCTCTTGGTTTTATTCTGCTGGTGACCTCACCTCACTTGCCATTTGAAAGAAAAGGCCATGCAGTCCTTTTCCTGGGATGGAGACTACTCCTGCAATGCCCCACAGCCTGTTCGCTGCTGCAGAAAGCCCTCCCTGACTCAGCGACGTAGCAGCAGCCAGAGCTCTGCTGGTGACTGCTCACACGGCAACTACTCCCTGCAGCTGCCTCAGGAATCGTCTGCTTGCTTAGGGCTGAAACAAGATTGTCAAGTTAAAGCAGCCTCTGCTCAGTCCCCAAATCCACACAGAGGAAACTGTGAGAGGCAGCCTGGCCTGTGGAATGTGCCCATGGCGTGTGCTTGCATTTTCTAGCGTGACAACAGTCCTGAAGAGGCTTTGGAACACTTTGGGCGCAGTGAGGGAGGAGGCATTCACACTTGTGCTGCTCCTGCACTTTTTCGGTCAAGAAAGATTTCATCGCAATGCACATAACAGAGCAGGAGAAATCAGGCATTTTTGCAATACATTCACATGATTCTTAGTGAGAAGAGCACTCTTCTCCTTATTTGACCTGTTGTGCTCCATTGCATTACATTTGACTTTGCTGATGAGCACAAGGAGCACCTCTTGTGAGCTGGCAAGTAGCCCAATGTTGTGGCTTGAAAATCTTCACATGTGCCTTCACACTCCTCCTCTCCCCTCCTCCATCTGCCCAAGGGAATGAGGGCCAGGGAGGCAGGGAGAGAGGGAGGTGGAAATGACCAAGGAGGAGAGAGGAAGCACAGCTGAAGAAGGCAGAGCTGGAAGCCTGGCATGAGAAAGGGGAATATGAAGGCAGAAATAGGAGGGTCAAACAGAAGGGATTTGAGAAAGGAGAGAGGAAGGACGTAGAAATAAGAAATGATCCTTTTTAGTCTGCAGGTTTCCCAGGCCAGGAACCTTACCTGCCTCTGTGATTGCCTGCTGTCCTTCTCAGGTATTCTGAGTACTGATGTGTCATGTAGACTTCTCAGCGTGACGGTAGGAACCAGGGGTGTGGGGGGTGCAGCAGTACTTGGTAGCTTCTCTTTGCTAGAGACAGGGTAAGATGCAGATGCTGTGCAAAGAACTTTGCATTGCTTGACCTGTTGAGAGCTTTCTATCAGGTAAAAGCAGTTGCCTACATCTAAGGTATGGAAAGACAGTATAAGTGTGTCCTCTGGAAAGAGAGCTTAATAATGATAGAGGAAAGGAAAACATATATCATAAAATGAGATGACGCATGTCACAGAAAACCTTAAAAATTCTGTGCTGAGTTGCTAGCGGCACTGTTGTTCTGAGGAGGATTCATGACCTTTACTGATTATAGTATTCCTCCTCAGCCTTCCTCCCAAATTTATGAATATGCTCCTGCTCTGTATTCAGCAAGATGAATAAATGAATGAATGAATGAATGAATGAATGAATGAATGAAAAAAATAGTTAATATGTGGCATGAAATGCTAACCTAAAACTTTCATAAATGGATTCCAGTCTATAACTGTCCAATTAAGAAACTGCAGCAGCTTTACAAATCAAGTGATACTGGACTTGGGCAAGCCAAGTGATCAAAGGTACGGCCAAGCCATAATGAAACAAGCCAAAAAACGAAACATCAGCCAACAAAGCTGACTAAATATGTGAAGTATGAAAAGAAAATACATAATAGATACGCAAGATCACTGTGTCGGCCAGGAAAAGGTGCCAAAATATCCTTGCTGGCTTTGGTTCCCTTGGCCTGGATCTACATGCAGATGCTGAGCCCAAATAAGGCTCAGCCTGGCCTGCTCCATCAACTCAACAGCCCATCCTTGACAGACTGTGTGAGCCAGGCTCACTATAGAGATTTGCTTGTCCATAGGGAAAAAAAAAGCAGAAAATTCTGACCTGAGCTCCCCTCATTGCCCCTGAAATGAGGCCACCTTTCAAGGTTTCATCAAGGTCACTCCCACTGATGTTATGACACTAATTTATGTTTCTGATTTTTCAGCTGTGATCTGATTCCTGAGAGCTTATGCTCTTGAAAGCAGCCAGGTCTGCTTTCACTTGTGGCTCTTTCTCCCCTGGACAAAACATGATAGGTCTACAGAGGCGGTGAATGCTTCCAAAGGCTGAACGTACTCCAAATATGACATTGATGCAAAGGCATTTCATTAGTGTTTTTAGTTTATTTAATGAGATTCTTCATCAAGGTCTGTAGATGACAATAGGTTGGTTTTCTTTGAGGTATTATGCTCAAATACTTATGCATTTTAGGGCATGTGTTTTTCTCTACACAAACAGGGATCCTCTGCAGGGTCAACCTGCACTGAAAGGTGGTAACTAGATGACATTCTCCAATGATTTGGGTCAAGGATTCGGGAGGTACTCAGGGTATTTGATTAGTGTATACAAAACTATTGACCAGGTCCTTAACCACAAATACCAACAAATAAAGAACTTTCCTATCTATCAACAGTAAAGCTGAAAAGCAGCAGTACCGTATGTCAGCTTTTGATATTTACCCATCTCTGGAGTCTCTCAGCTTTGTGCTTCTTACATTTACAATGGCTTTTGGCAAGAGAGACTAGTGACTTAAAAGTAGATAAAAAGAGTAAAAAAATATCTGAATCAGCAGTGGAAAGCTCTATGGAGTCTTTCCATTGCCACCAGTGGCTTTTTGGACTGAGGCTTTCCTGAATTAGAAGTTAGTCAGAGACACAATGTTTGGCTCAGAATACCCACTTAAAAAAAAAAAAAAAAGAAAGGTATTCATTCAGATTTGATTCTGATATGCAAAACAAATGTTTAAATTATTAGGGTTACTTATGTGATAATTGTTTTTCTTCAGGGCAAAACAGTAATTTGAAGAAACCAGAACCATGACTGATCTTTTGGTTTGTAATTACCTTCACAAATGCACAATTGTATATTTGGCTCTGGCAATTGAAATTGTTCTATTTGCTTTTCTTTGTGCATGTTGTCTGTAATTACTGCATCTGAGCACAGAAGATGCTCTGTTCTTGTTTTGTGAGACCAAAAGGATGAGGGAGCCTGTGGTTTAGTTGCTGGATAATTTCAAAGGTATTTTGAATACAACAAAATTCCTAAGGAATTGCCTGGTTTGCTGAGTTACTTTTATTATATTTCTTCTCTCTCTCGCTCTCTTTTTTTTTTTCTTCTTTTTTTTTTCTTT
>WEKY01022393.1:67806-143767 GCA_013390045.1 Picathartes gymnocephalus
TTTTCTTAAGGGTGTGGAGTGGGAGGAGAGATGACAAGACCATATTGTCTTATTTACTACTCATAGAGGAGTTCAAGCATTTCTTTGCCTGCTCTAAGTATTGTGGAATGTTGCTAACAATTGTAAATAATTTTATGCTTATTTTGCAATGTGCTTGAACTGCATGACTGAAACCCATGGTTGTTTTGCTATTGTCATGAATGGATGGAAAATGAAATCTTAAACAAAAACGTGATGCTGAAGTGTACTTCCCCTTTCTTAACTCTGCAGATAGATTCATTGGTACCCTCCTCTGATTTTTGGAAACCAAAGGGCTGGATGAGAAGTACTGGTCAAAACATGAGGATTATGACCAAGGGTTCAGCATGATTGTACCATATTTTCATTTCCCCTGTACAAAGGACAGAGAACTTCGTTCTGTGACCTGTCTCTGCATGAAATACTCATAGCAATTTGTCCATTGGCATGCTGGCTCACATATTTTGATTTTTATTTGTTTAATTGGAAAGGTCCCTTTACAGCATTCTGGCACAGTAAAACAACTCCAACACAGACATAATTTTCAAGGACTCCTATGCGATGTCTAGACTTCTATCATATACACACACACATTCTTGTATATAAGAGAAGTGCTATGGGCTACAACCTTGCCCATTTGGCAGAAGAGGACTCTTTTCTATAAAACTACGGGTTACGTGTGATGCTTTCAGCCAGTGGAATAAGCTCCCCCAGGAACTGAGGTCCTGCACAGACTTAGCACTGTCTGCCTGCCTGCTGCAAGTGCAAAGTGACTTCTTCAGCCTTGTCTTCTGTAGTATAGATATATATCAACATTCAAAACCACAGTATAAAGTAACCCCTCAAAAAAATACAACAAAACGATCTTCACTGCTCGTGCCTGTCTTCCCTGAGGAATGGTGAACAAGCAGATGGTATGGGCCAAATCTTAATCACATGGCAAGCTTCCAGAAACTGCTCAAAAGCTACGGTGAAGTGCAATATCAGAACATGAACGGGAAAAAATACTCCCTGCTGCTTCTTGCTGACAGTAAGCTAAGCTTTTGGTCAGGACTTAGGCCTTTCTTTGCCAGAATCTCCCTCTTAAATTCTAATAATTTTGGTTACATACTTAATTTTCTAATACACACCTCTTCTTTGTGTCCATGACAGTCGAATGGAATATAAATGAGGGCAAGGGCACACCCTAAGCTTTCTCCTGTGAACTATGAGAATATGGTCCTTGAACTCAGTTAAACTGAGTCAGACATGAGCAATTCCATGGGATTGGTTGTGGCTGTTGTTTCTTCAAGAAATTTGCTTCTACAAAAGAGTTTGTAGTTTCTCTCACCTCTTCACCTGGACCTTGCTGTGTACTTTGAGGGACACCATACCTGAAGGAAGCAAGGAAAGCGGGATGTACAGCCTAGATCTATCATACTTCCATTTTTACCCTGCACTTTGTCTCCCCTAATATTTCGTCAATTTAGAGGATTTTCAAGAGAAGCCAGAATTCTGAGGAGACATTTGAAAACCCTGAGAGAACAGAGAGAAAGACGTGGTAAAGGGAAGTGCAGTGCAGCCACAGACTGCATTTATTTCTCCCTGAAGGCTCCTCTTTGGTGCGGTGGCAGGTGGAGAGCCCTAGGCAGATGGAGCTGGATGGAGATGCTCCAGAGAATAAGCCTGGGGTGCCAGCCTTCTCCATGGTCAGAGGCAGGAGAAACACCTTGAGGGAAAGCTGGGGTTTTACCCTGTGCTGTACCTCAGTAGTATCTGGCTCTGTGTTACCAGTGAAGCTTCAAATAGCTTATCTTTTTCCTGCATACGTATGTGTTTTTCTTCCTTGCCAGCCCAACATTTCTTCATTTGAACGTGTGAATAATAATCCCCTGAGTAGATACGGGTAATATAAAAGCATACTAAAATCCCCAAATATTCAGGGAAAGATCTTATCTTTTGCTACATGGAAAGATGTCTGCAGTCTGGCTTCAATAAAGGAATAACTTAAAAGGCAGAAAAATAAGCAGCAGAACATCAGCTCTCACTTCAGTGTGTAAACTTTGGAAAGGCCACCTGTCAGATCCCTGGTGGAAAGCCGCATTTTGTTTGGCATCTGGCTGATTGCCATGATGAAATGTTGAAGTGTTTGGAAACCTGTGGAACTTTCTTCAAAAGGCACGCTTCCCCTCCCCCTTTCTCTAAATAATTAAATCTTAAATGTTCTGGCTTGCAGTTAAGAAAAGATAAAACACAACGGCAGGATCCTTTCAAACACACTAGCTAATAATGTGGGGGCCTTTCGTGTTATTTATTTTAGCTTTCCCCACATGAATTACAAAAGAAATTGCCTCAGTGTCACCTTAAGTTTTCATCCCAGGCAGTCACTCATTCTGATCTTGGTAACAGTGAAGTAAATCTGAAGTAACTCTGCTGAAATGTGACCTACTTGCAGAGGGCTGCACATTTATTCCAGTGCAAAATTGTCTTGTGAACACAACCGTGATCTTGTAAGTCTTAACCTGTCATGAAGCGTATCAGTCACTAGAAGCTACTTCAGATTTGGGAGACACACAAACTACTCCTGATTTAGTCATTGTGACTGAAAACAGATTGAGGCCCACAAATGTCATCAGGGTGAAGTCTTGTGAAAAGATAAGAATTTCACGTGGTCTGTTTGATGGCAGGCATATTTTGCTCTGAGCACTCATTTTGACTGTTTTGCCCAGCAATACATTGTGTTTCAGGGTCTTGCTGGAAGCAAGTAGTTTCATGATTCCAGCACTTTTAGGAATGCAAAGCTCCAGATTAACACCATCTGTTGTTTGAAGATAAAAGTAAAGACACTGTTGTTAGTGGCTAGTTCTTTTTGTAATTGCTGTTCTTTTAAGTAGCAGACATTAGAAGTTACTCTTTCCCCAGGAGATGTACTTGGGACTGCCGACAAGAGGGTATACGCTTTTGAGAAGTTGGACCCAAATTTTCTTGCAGTTATGTGTGCTATTTAAGGAAAAAAAAAAAAAGGTTTTTTTCCCTGAAGTTTCTTGTTGGCTTTAGTGCTAACAGGCGCTAGAGAATGGAAGGCCTACAGTCACCCTTGGCCTTGATGCACAGACTGGGCTGCCAACATTCAGCCTTCTCCACAGTGTCCCACTGACATAATCTTGAAGCAAAGCATGAGAAGTCAGTCTGCAGTGTTTCTGCCACAATGGACATGACACAGTAGAGCCTACAGATGAAACCATGTGCTGCTGAAATACTCCCTACCGTTTTCCAGCGTGTGTTATGCACACCGTATAGGAGGGCAAGTGCTGCTCCTTCTGGGGATCTAACTCTTTGTCTTGCACATGGGAGTTGGAAGAGTGCAGGGACAAGTCAGCTCGTCGATCTTGTCTTGCATGACGGTTAGTAGACCTAAAGAAGGAAATTAATTTGGTACACGTAAAGGAGCACAGCCAGAACCAAGAACAAGGCTGTAACTGTCCGGTTCTCTCTGCGCAGGTCTGGCAGCATTTTGGCCTAAACTCAAAAGAGCATGTCAAAGGCTTCCATATCCTGCCCAGCTACAGCTGGGAATTAGCACAGGACAAGGACCAAAAGGCATTTTGGGTGCCAGCACACAGTTCAGACAACAAAGCTTACCCTAAAGCTGTGCTGTGCCTGTTGGCCTCAGGGCAAAAAGCAGCTGAGCAGAGACAGCTCATTTCATTCACCACCACACTCTGACCTACCCTCGGGAGAAGCCCAGCACCCAGTGACTTGATACCTGTTACAGGGTCACTTTTGAGATGCATGATGTATTTCCTGCTGGTTCCCATGAGGTACAAGTCAGGCTTGCTGTCATTATCCCTTGACTCTGGCACAACACAGTTTAATAACAATATCAGTATTATTTGCGATGCAGGCAGTTGAAGATACAGGTAATCAGATGGCAATCAACAAATTCAGCTTGCAGGAAATGGTGATGTCTTTACTGACACATGTTGAACTTCATCCAGGAATTTTGGGGTTAACATAAATACTGTCTCACACCTTTTGATTAAAATATGGGGGGTTTTATATTTTAATATCCAAGCCTTGAAATTTTTTTTTCTGTGTTTTTAGTGAGTACAGTAGTTTAAGGAGGAGTTTTGTGCAAATAAGAAGAAGTGAGAAAGTCCTCCAGGATGGGACTGGCCCTCAATATTTCAAAACTAGTGACAGGGTCATTATTTTAAATAAAGCAGGATATTTCATGGCTTCGACATGATTTTAAATCTTTTTGTATTATGAAAATAAATCAGAAAAAAAAATGTATACATCCAACAAAATAAAAAAAACACTGGGATGCAGAAAACACTGAAAAAGGTTTCACTTTAGCAATATTTCTTGCCATGTCCTGGAATCCTTACTTAGGCAGACACAGCGGGAGACTTATGAGAAGCTTCTTGAAGATAGGCCTACAAAGGTTCATTTAAAATTTCTGAAAATAAGTGCATTAATGGCTCCTAAGTGGAACCAAAGGCCAAGTAATTGCTGGTCACATTACCTCATGTTGCCTCAGGGCAATCACAAGCACAAACACAGGCTGGGAGGAGAATGGATTGAGAGCACAGCTGAGAAGAAAGACTTGACATAATCACAGAATTGTTAGGGTTGGAATGGACTTCTAGAGACACCTGGTCCAAAGCCCCTGCCAAGGCAGAGTCACCTAGAGCTGGTTACACAGGATGGGTTTTGAATGTCTCCAGACAGGGAGACTCCATGGCCTCGCTGGGCAGCCTGTTCCAGTGCTCTGCCACCCTCAAGGTAAAAACGTTCTTCCTCATGTTGAGGTAAAACTTCTTTTCTAGTTGATGGCCATTTCTCCTTGTCCTGTTGCTGGGCACCACTGAAAAGAGTCTGCCACCACCCTCTTGGCATCTGCCTTTGAGATATTTATGTGCATTAATGAGATCCCCTCTCAGTCTTCTCTTCTTTAGACTGAACAAGTCCAGCTCCTGCAGCCTCTCCTAAAAGAGGCTCTCCTAATAACCTTCATGGCCCTCCACTGGACTCTCTCCAGTAGCTCCTTGTCTTGCAGTGAGGAGCCCAGAACTGGACACAGCACTGCCGATGTGGCCTCAGTAGAGGGGCAGGATCAGCTCCCTCGACCTTCTGGCCACACTCTTCCCGGTGCACCCCAGGATACTACTGGTCCTCCTGGCTGTAAGGGCATTGCCAGCTCATGGTCAGCTGGTCACCCACCAAGATTCCCAGGTCCTTCTCCAGTAGGTCAGCCCCCAACCCGTGCTGGTACTTGGGGATTATTCCTCCCCAGCTGCAGGACCCTGTACCTGCCTTTGCTGAACCTCATCAGGTTTCCCTCTGCTCAACTCTCCAGCGTATCAAGATCCCACTGAATGGCAGCAGAGCCTTCTGGTGTGTCAGCCACTCCCCTCAGTTTTGTATCATCAGCAAACTTGCTGAGGGTGCATTTGATCCCTTCATCCAGGACTTGGGGGTGTCGATAAGGAGCTTGACATGACCCAGTAATGTGCACTAGCAACCCAAAAAGCCAAACACATCCTGAACTGCATCAAAAGCAGCGTGGCCAGCAGGGTGAGGGAGGGGATTCTGCCCCTCTGCTCTGCTCTGGTGAGACCCCACCTGGAGTGCTGTGTCTTGGTCTGGGACCCCTAAGGAAAGATGAACATAGAGTTCTTGGAATGGGTTCAGAGGAGGGCCACAACAATGACAAAAAGGCTGAAACACCTCTTCTGTGAAGACAGGCTGAGAGATCTGGAACTGTTCAGCCTGGAGAAGGCTCCAGGGAAACCTAACAGCAGCCTTCCAGTATCTAAAGGGAGCTTACAAGAAAGCCAGAAAGGGACAACCTGCTGTTCCTCTTTGAAGTTCCCCTGTGTTTCCCTCAGACCTTCAAAGATAAGGAGGCATGCCAATCTCCCATAGCTAGTCTTCAGGGGAATTATACTACAACCACGTTGGGTGGAAAGCTGACGGACAGCTTAAAGGACTTCTTCCTGGTTTAGGATCTGGGGATAAGCCCTGTGGCATAGCTCCCGGAGAGGAAGCCTGCCCCTTGGTGAAAAGAACAACTAAAACCCCTTTAGAAGCTGTGTAAGGGTATTTTCACAAAAAGATTTTTCTCCAGAGCCTCTTCCTGTGGGTTTAAACTACAATGGGGATAGTTCAGACCACCGTAAATGTTGATACAATTGTAGGAAAACAAGAATCTAGTTTGCCCTTTCCTGTCAAAGAGTAATTTCTTCACTCTGAAAGTGATGACTGAGACCTGATCCAAAGAAATCCTGAATGCTCAGCAATTCATGTTAAGGAGCAAAACAAAACCCAAAATCCCCCTTTTATTCTGCCATAGCATTTTGGTAACTTTTCAACATGCTGTCATCTGGTGACAACAAAGACCTCATATCTCCTTTCAAAAGCCTTCCTTTTGACCTTGTACTAATTAGAGTACATGTAAAAACAACTGCAAATTAAAATGCAGAATAATATCTGTGTTCGCTATTTCTAAAAATAATCACAAACAGCACAAAGAAATATCAAGGCAACAGCTTTGCATAAGCTGCTTGTGATTTGTAGTTGTCTTTTGTTAGTCTACAAACTTGCACACATTTTTCTGACTTTTATGACGTTATGCATTGTTTAGATTGCTGGTCATGTGTTTAAAAGCTAATACATCGACTTTGTTTCAAAGCAAGCATGGGGTTTATAACTCCAGGACACATTTTCATCCCCATGGTACAGGGGTGTATACATGTCAGGATGTACTATTGAAGATAATACTTTGGAATCAGACATGGGCCTGCTGGGATTTTGTGTCTGACAGAATGTGCACATCCCAACTAAGAGAGGATAATGTAAATAATGGAACTGTAGTCTTTGGGGATTTCCTTGGGGGTTGTATAATACTGGATCTCCTTGAGGTTCAGTGACGGGATCTCCACATCATTTATTCAGCATGTAAGAAATGTAAGCACTTAATTCCTATTTGGATCTGTGGGAACTTGATCCTCATAGAGATTTTTGGTCACTCTACAAAGATTGCTACAGTAGCAATCGCGTCTTGAAGAGTAAGCGAGAAAATTCCTTGAAGTAAAGCTTGTTTTAGTCATGTGTATCCTTCTCCTTGTTTCTCACTACAGTGAGAAACCAGGAGATTGTAATATAATTTTTCAAGTTTTCATTCTCACAAGGTGCCTGTGGAATAGACTGGTTGGTGCTATTTAATTTCTGTGCATTTCAGTGAGCAGCCAAAATACATTTTTGACTGAGAAATGATCCTGAAAAGCCTATGCTGTTACTCAGAACACCTGTGGGTGTGACAGGAATTTGTCTTCACCGTATGTTTCCTTCCTAAGATTTTAAGTAAGGATAGCAAGCTATCTGGAAAGACTACAATGGCGAAGCAAACAATGATCTAGATCAAAAGAGGTACTTAGTAATTCACTGGTTTGGGACAGTGGGAGTTAATGGGAGCTGTGAGAGCTCAGCACTTCAAAGGATGTATTTAGAGATCTTGTCTCATTCATCTGTCCCACCCCTCTGGCCTATGTCCCTGTATGATAAAATTACATGAGAGGGATCCAGGGGCGTATGGAGCCTGGAAGCAGGTGACAGTCCCTGAAAAAATTCATCTGGCCTTGCCTGCCTGGAGCCTGCTCTGCATGGTCTGAGGGCCAAAAATCAGTTGTTAGGGCAGCAAAAATGTGCTTGACTGCTTTCATGAGCCACCTGGGGATTTGCTGACAGGCTACTTTGGAACAGGCAGGAAACCTTAGCTCATTTACACTTTTACAGGTCAACAGCAGATCTGTACACATAGTAAAAAACTTGTAATGATGCAACACTCTGCCTTCCTGTCAGTTCACGAATGGAGAGATTGAATGTCTTTCATTTGATGCAGCAAGTGACAGTACAGGTATCTAGAAGCAGCATGAATCATGATCATGAAGAAAAGCAATGTTAGCCTGAAGATGTAACTGTTAGCTTTTGTGGTATCATCTGGTAAGCAGACTGGAATCAGCCTATCTCAGATGCTTTTAATTCATGGTACAGGCCAACACTGCAACGCAGCAAAAAGCCAAGCCTTTCTGACCTCAGCTTATGGCCAGAAGCACAACAATTAGTGAGCCTCATCTTCTAGCCTCACTGGCGTAATTGCAGATGCCCTTCTTATTCTTACAAGAGTGATGCTGAGGCTGGGAGGAGATTATTCATGGTCCTTGGTACCTTCTCTGATGTTAGTCAGTGATAAAATGATGCCTCCCAATGGGAATGTAAGAAACATCTCAATTTGCCCAGCACCGTCCTGCAACTCACTGCTGCATAGGACACAAATAGAAACAGTCAGTGTGTCAAATGAAGCTGACCACATTCCACTGGCCTTTTCTAGCCACCATGGGCAGACACCCAGGCTCTGTGCACAGCCCAGCTCTTATACCAAAATTTGTTCAGTATTTTTTACTCCACAGAAAAAACAAGCTTCAAGAATAAAGACTTTCAGGCACTAGTCTCCACCTCAGGTAGTGTTAATTTATATATCCTTAGCAGATCAGTACATGCCATCAGTACAGAGGTGGGTTGAGGACCACTGTAGTAGAAACAGT
This sequence comes from Picathartes gymnocephalus, assembly GCA_013390045.1. Taxonomy (NCBI): domain Eukaryota; kingdom Metazoa; phylum Chordata; class Aves; order Passeriformes; family Picathartidae; genus Picathartes; species Picathartes gymnocephalus. The sequence continues at coordinate 76,413 of WEKY01022393.1, forward strand.
AGAACAGCACCCAAAAAGTGGCACTTGGTAACAACACAAACCTGGTGCAAAGAGATTGAAGTTTAAAATAAGAAGTTTGCAAAGAAGAAGGATAGACACCAGAGAGAAACAGACTGCCTGAGCTATCTCTTCTTTCCATACCACTCAATTTTTGTATTTTGCTTCTCCGACATAATGCTGCTCTGGAGTCTTCTTTCACTGGCAAATCACCAATAAGGAAACTCCTCTTCATTTGTTCAGGATCTAAACTTCCCAGCCTTCATTCCTCACATCCAAAATATATGCATACACATAATTAAATGCATGCTTATTTTTTTTTTTAAGAAATAAACACTTTTTTTTCATATTATGTTTGTGTTTGATCGTGAAGGAAATCCTACAACATCTTACTCAATACAGGATCCTGTTCAGTGCTGTAATTTAGGTATCCAAGCCAGCTGTCCCAAATGCACTTCCATCATTGAAAATAATTACCTAATTTTGTCTCACTAATAACACAAGTTCTTTGCTAACCAGTAAAAAAACATATTACTTCTACAAGTGATATTCCTTCAAGCTTCACCTTATTCCCTTTTATTTTTACTTTTCTGATTCACAGATTCCTCATTCCAGTTTTCTTTCATTTAGCATTCTTCCATTACTCATGCTGAAACTGTAAAATGAAGGGCCCAGTCACAGCAGTAAATTTTATGACTTTTTGTACGTATATGGGTGGAATGTGTGTATAAAACCATAAATGAATGCATAAAGAAATCAAGTTAAACATGGCACCTACACTGGATTGCTTCTCCTCTGCAGTTATTTCCACTTCCATATAGCTTTGCCAGGCTAGGACTGCAAAGGTTAAATCTTGCTTGGAGAGCTTTAAATTGCATCTTTCTGAACTCTGAAGTGCTTGACATTGCAATTCAATTTTCTTCAACAGAGGTTTTTGTTTGTTTGTTTGTTTGTTTTATATACCAAGTTTTTCCTGTGAAAGGTAGCTCAACATTCATATTATAATAACACATGAAAACTCATAGCTAGAATTAAAATGCTGTTGGACCTAGCTGTACTAACTGCTCTCTAAACATAGATGTCCTTGTCCCAAACCTACAAGATATGACAAATATAAAGAGATGGGTAAGATAAAAAAATAAAGAAATAGAATAGGATATTCACAATTCTTAGGAGTCAGGGCACAAAACCTCTTATTCATTTATCCATAATTCAGGTGGAAGTGGATGTTTAGGGGAAGAATGTAAGAGTAGTGCAATTACAGAATGACGTTCCCCAGCTTCCAGTACTAATTTATTTAGGGGCTCCTTAAGCCACAGTGTGAACATACATCGTTGTGTTTAGCCATGCTGTATCAGCTGTTTTTCCATGAATCTGTCTTGATTATTTTATAAAAGTAATTTTGGGCTCCAGAGCATCCTGTGACAATGAGATCCCCATTTTAATTATTTGCAGAAAACGTATTTCCTTTTGTTTGCTTTGAACTGCTTGTCTCATAACTTAATTAGTCACCAATAAATTCTTACGGTTAATTGTTCCCTATTTATTTTCTCTGAAACAAGTCACTCAGTATCATGAGACCCTGTTACAACTCTCTACTGCCTGCTTGAGTTTTAGCTAGCCTGAATAATTCTGTATCATTTACTAACTTCATCACCACACTCTTCAGTCCCTTCCCAGTTCATTTAATGAACACGAGTCTATATAGCTCCTCATATGGGCCTTACTAGTAACCTCTTTCAACTGAACAAGCCAACTATTTACTCCTATCCTTTATTTTCTAAAAAATAATCTATGTGACCACTCCTATGACAGCTTAATTCCTTTAAGCATCTCTGTTAAAAGATGTGAAATGCTTGATGATAAAATCACTGTATCAATTGGATTGATGTTACTTACAAGCTCAGTGACTGGGTCAAAGAATTGAAATAGATTTATAAGGTAATACCTTTCCTCTAGAAGGCTTTACCCTCCTCTTCAAGTCTTTCCTAGATACATCATATTTATCTATATGTGCACTAACTCTGTTCTTTTTAGATTTTCCATTGTATTTATCACCTTGTATTTCTCTCATGCTTGGGCTGATTTAAGCAATGTATCATGCACCACAGCTCAGTCATAGCCTTCACAGTGAGCTCCTCTGGACCACTTAGGTAAACACCACATGGTCCTGATTAACAATTATTGTGTGGTTTGCATTTTTGTCTAGGCACTAAAGTCCTTGTATCAACACTTCAGTTTGAGATAAATCTTCAAACTCTTTCTCTGTAAAGGACAGTCCTGGTATGGGAAACTCCATAAACTTCTCTGCAGCAAACAGTGAAGCCTTGGCATCAACATTAAGTTTTACACATAGATCATTTTCCAGGTTCACCAATTCTCTGTGTCCTGCTTTTGATCTTTGAAAAGTTTCTATTATTAGTTTTTTAATACCTTTGGTAAATTGTGTGCTTTGTATTGACCTTCCCTTATGTTTATTTTGCCAATGTTTATGATTTCTTCTATTTTCTTCTTAAAAAGATTTCTTCTATTTTCCTTTTTCCTCCCCCAGTCCTGAAGAATGCAATATCACATCTGTTGATAAAGCTTTTGTTGTTATTGTTGGTATTTTCCAGCTGCATTGGTTTCTTTTTTTACTGACTGAAAACTTTTAATTGGTAGGAAATATTTAGTCTTATAACATAGTGCCCCTAAACCTTCCTCTTGCCCTCATTCTCCCAAGTGTTAACTTACCCTGTTAGTTACTCCACCTGATTAGCTTTGCCTTATCTTTCACTGGCTTTTCTAAGATTCAGTGCCAAGGGTCTGCATTGCAGAATGTTTCTGAATTAACACGTTGTGAACCAGCTCCTGCTCAGTCATCAGGCCTAATCCAAGAGCTTCCCTTATTTGGACCTTTCATTATTTTTTTCAAATTGCTACTATTTTCGTTATTTATAATTTAGATCAGCCTCTTCTTGTGGTATATTTACCTTGTCTGCAGTTAAGGTGACTGATATTTCCAGTAACTACAGCATTTTTGCCCTGACAGCTTCCCATACCTCCAAGAGTCAGTTGGAGTTTCTAGGATTCTGAATGTGGGTTTTTTTCCTACTACCTAAGCTCTCTCCAGGTGTTACAGAGCCTAAGCTGTCTACTCCTGTCTAGTGTATTTTCACGCTTACTATATGCAGCAGAGCTTGAGGACAAGAAGCTCTTCAGCTGTGTCTCCAAATACAGTAGCAACTTTATTCCACGGATTCTGGTATCCCGCCTTTTTCACTGTGCAGTTCAGGATCGCAGACAAAGGAGAGGCCCTGTGCAGTACATCAGATGAAAGAATTCTTCTTAAAGACCTCCATATACTGCAACATGATCAGAGCCAAATTATTGTAGATTTCTACATGAATGCTGGAACTGGCGAATTTTTCAATATCTTTGTGCTAGTATAAGTTTTATGAATATATCCAAGAAACATTCCAAAGCAGATTATAGCAATCTTAAAGAAGGTCATCTTTGAACATAAGACTCTTGGCAATGGACCTTTAAGCTTAAAAATAGCAATCTACAAGTCTTAAATTATTGTTTCTTTTTGCACCTGAACCTTGAAGCTGTGGTAAGACTTCATGTTAGATTTATAAAGAGAGGGCTCGTACTTCAACAAGATTATCAATCATAGGTATCTCACACCTTGAGTAATTTCATGAGAGGACTGAACAGCACTGACTTATGCACTTCTTGGCACAGTACACCTCCCTGTCTCAGTGTCATAATTAGAGGTGAAGGAGAAAATTAAAAATATCTAAAAGTACAAATTTAGGAAACTGGGAAGAGAAATATTTAATGACATTATTTCAGAAAGATAATAGAAGGGAAGTTTCCTCACATATGTGGATCTACACTACTACAGATCTAAAAGGGGAGAAGTATTTTATTAACTGTTAAATTGAAAACCAATGGACCATCTTAAGGAATTATTTTTACCATATGGTACTAGCTGTAATATTATATTCTTCCTTCTCCCCTCTCTGCATATAGTAAGCCATACCTTGCTCTTCATTTTTTAATCTTGTTTAATACCAGAAAGAAGTAAATGCCAAAATGGCCTATTTCTATTGATGTCATTCATTCCCAGTAAGCTCAGTTTTCATTTCAGGTACACAGCGATGATTGCACATCTGTTTTCTGTGGTTGTTTTGCACAGTCCCTGGGATGCATCTGCACAGACTCTACCATGAAAAAGGGGTGTGTGCAGTGCTAAATTGTGAAAGAGGGAGGGACATAAAATTATAAAGAGTGAGGATGCTGAGATGAAAAAAACAGACTAGTTGACCAATTTTTTTTTTTTTTTTCACTTCTGTTCATATCCAGTCAAATAACTTAGTCCCAGGCCTAATATCACAGATTGGAATTACTATGAGACTCATCCAGAGTCTCATTGCTTTCCAAAATCTTTATAATATCACATCTTCTCTGTTATCTGCAGCCGTATTTCAAGCACAGATATACTGATATACTCCCTCTTCAAATATGACAGTCTTATGCTGTTCCCAATCCTGATGTCTCAGAAAAAAACCGTTTACTTTTTCCTGTGAAGGAAGTCCACTCCTTGCCTGTGTTTTAATCACTCTGTACATTCTGTCTTTTATGTCCATATTAAAAGTCTCTCAATTTGTACTCCAAAACCAAAAGGGTGGTTTGAAACAGTAGTTTTCAATCAACAACTCTTATTGCTGTAGGTGAAGTTGTGAGTGATAGGTTAAAGAGGACATAAAGGCACCAACTCCTGTAGCCTTCAGTAGCTGTGGTAGCTTGGGGTGAAGCTGATGGCTCCAAGTGCCTCGAGGTGATTGAACTTGCAGAACTTGAGTGCAAATATTTCTTCCCTGTACCTTTGCCGAGAGATCCAGTTCCCCTCAAGACTGGAGGAAGTAGCTATCATATAACACAGTGGATGAGTAAGGATTGCTAGTCTGAACAGGAGCTAAGTCTCCAGGCATTGTGACTATTCAGGGCTGTTATACTCTGCCCCAACACTGTTCCCTCTTCTGTGTGTACTCAGGGAAATGCTGAGAGAGCTGAGGACCCTGTTGTACTTCTCTTGTGACCACAATCACGTGCCTTTTCTTCCAGCACACTACAGAACACACTAGAGTGCATCGAGTGTGAGCCATTCCAAAGCACGTATGCTATAAATTAGAAAACAGCTAGAGTGGAAAGCTGCAGAAGGGACACATGAAGAGACAGGATCACACTTCCTTACAGGAATTTTCCAGGTAGATCAGAAAAGGAATTGGACTTCAGAAGTGTGAGCCCAAGGAAGAATTAATCAAAAATATCTGCAGTATTTCCAGTAACAGAGCATAGCAAAGAGCAACACCAAACAGCAGAAATGTCACATACCAGACAGCTAGTGCCATTCCGGTTAGGAGAAGAAGGCTGCCTTCCTAAAACCAAGGGGAAGCAGGCAGACATTCGAGCAGGTGACAAGCTTTGGTGAGCAGACTTGTTGTCCGAGAGGGTGCCTCATCTGCATGGGTTTGTTTTCTTTTCTTTTAAGCGTTTATTTATAAATATTTTTTAACTTATCATCTACTCAAAATCTTATAAGCACTTTGATTTTCACTTTTGCTTGGCCTGGATTAATAGGGATTTAGAGAGAGATGAATAACAATTTCTTAAGCAGGGAGCACTAGACAACAGCTGTATGTAACTGTTAGAAGAACACTGGTCTGAGAAGCATGAAGGGATTCAGAGACAGACCCGGTCCTCAGCTAAGGGGAGAGATGACATCGATTTTTTTGTTTGGATTATATGTTGTAGCTTGCATGAATAATTTTTACCCCTCTGTACTATTAGCAAAATGTAGGTTTCCTTCAAACAGCTGTGGCTTATGCCCACACTCAGAATCTTTTCTGTGTGGTGCAACAGAGGATTGCCAGGCACTCTCTGAGCCTACCTTGAGACATAGCTACAGCATCTGCAGTAGGGGGTGGGTCTGTACTGCATTTTCAGGAAGGATGTGCTCAGACTGGTAACAGTCTGGCTATGACAGGCTGGCAGGCACTGCAGGATGCCAAATGCACTTCAGAAATATGGTAAATTAAACCCACGTTGTGCCCTCTCCTGCTGTTAGGAGAATGCCTCTGGACTGCTTTCTGTGTAGTCACTGCTACCTTGATACCAACAATCGAGCCAGATAGTTTAAATCTAGTTCAAGTATTTGTGCATAACATAACAATGCAGAAGTATCCAGGAACTCTCATTACATTGAACAGACAAGCTATTTTATATTTTTAGTGGAAAGAAAAAAAACAATAACCCCACAGTCTAAAAAATATTTACATAGGACATTGCAATTATTGTTCAGAATTAATGACTTTTATCCCCTCCTTTTGGCATAAAGAACACAAAATCCCAATGAAAGGAAACAGATGTAGTTGTTTCAAGCATTTCCAAAGGAAACTGCAGTAAAGTCTGAAACATCACTGTATAAAAGCCTTGTGTGTCACAGAGATGTTCTGATATTGTTTTCATTTGCCAGCTGTGTGTAAAGAGGGAGTTATGTCTGTGGCCAATAGATCTTCCCACATCAGAGCAGTAACAACAACAAAGCAATGGAAATATTAGGAAAACGCTAACTTTACCTTCAAATACACTTGATTTTCCTAAGCAAGAAACGTGGATTAGGAATCTGTTCAAAGAAAAATGGCCAGAATTTATAACGCTCTACTGAAGAAGACAATAAAAGGAAGAAAGAGCATTAATAAAATGAAACAGTCTAAAGGGAGTTTGGCCAACAAATAAGATATCAGAATGTTACCTCCTGGCTCTCCTTGTTAGCTATTGCTTGTCAGTCTCTATCCTCCAAGAAAAACACCAGCACTTTCAGTTGTTCTGAAGAGATATGGCATAATAAACTAGCTAAGAGTTTCTGAGACTGCAAATCAGGTGATTCAAGTCCAGCTCCTGCCTCTGCCTTTACCATTGGTGTTAAATGTTATTAGCTGTGTTATGGTAACACCCAGAAAACTCAGTGTAGCAGGCATTTCTACAGCAGACCCATAAAACTACAGTCTTTGCCCTAGAAACACCTGCAGCCTGATGATAGAGGCTTCCTGTGCTTTGGTCTTTCTATCAGTCAAATGGGGAACTTTGTTTGACCAGGATGTCTCTATGACTCGACTGTGGGTTTCCAATTGATCTTCTTTTTCACCTACTGACGACTGTGTTGCAAAAACAACTGTTCAAACATGGCAATCAACTGATCACAGGTCTAGTTTTGCATTCAGCACTACACACTGCAGGGATATGTTCAAACCTTAAAATGCTTTTGAACCACATGATTTTATGATAGCATGACACTTCAAATTATTGACTGCACTGGTTTCAGCTGGGATAGTGTTAATTTTCTTCCTAGTAGTTGGTACAGTGCTGTGTTTTGGATTTAGTGTGAGAATAATGTTGATAACACATTGATTTTCTGGTTGCTGTTAAGAAGTGTTTACCCTAAATCAAGGTCCTCTCAGTGTCTCGTGCTCTGCCAGTGAAGCAGGTGCACAAGAAGCTGGGGGGGAACCAAGCTGGCCAAAGGAATATTCCATACTGTAGAATGTCCTGCTTAGTGTATAAACTGGGGGATGTTGGTTAGGGGCTGCTGATCGCTGCTCGGGGACAGACTGGATACCAGTCAGCAGGTGGTGAGCAGCTGTATTGTACGTCACTTGTTTTGATTGGATTTTATTCCCCTCTCTCTCTCTCACCCCTTAAAATTATTATTATTTATTTTGTTTGAATTATTAAACCATTCTTATCTCAGCCCATGATATTTATCTTTTCTTTCTGATTCTTCTCCCCACTGGATGGGGTTAAACCATGACACCGATGTTTTCAACTGGAAATGCAACGGAACTGACAAAATATCTTCTGTGAACTAAAAAAGTATAATGCACAACTAATATAAAATAATGGCTAAGATCTGCAGTGGAAAAGACAATAGTTCCCTGTGAAAATCCTGCCTTTTGTTTGTGTTTTTTTAATGTATTTCTCTGACAGTGTCTTTCCTCAGTCAGTTGAAATACTGACACTGATAGCCACTTCAGTATCTTAATTTCACTCTATGTTTATTCTGGTCTTTGCATTTCCAAGCATTATCCTTCAATTTCCAAGAACTATGGTATTGTCCTGACAGCTTCCAATTAAACCATGAGACTTTAAAAAGCTTTTAACCCTAAAAACCTAAACAAAATTTTAAAAAGTCCTAGTACCCTAATGAAAGAGCATACAGGAATAAACTTCTGGTGACCCAACAGAAAAAAAATATCAGAGAACAATAAACCTTTCAGGAGAAAATATTTCAGCAAGTACATATCCTGTTCAGTGAATACCATCTACAGTGTTAATAAAATACAGGAAGGCTGTCAGAGCTCACTTGCTGGACAAAAGCTCTAGAAAAGGGAACTTTTATTTTTTTACCAACAGAGGATCCCGTTTTCCATAGAGTCAAGAAAACATGGGTCAGTTTACCGACAAGGGCCTCCCCTCTGCATACAGGAGCCACAGGGAGAGATTCTACACAAGAGCAGTTACACAAACCAAAACCCAAAAGTGGACTTGTGGTAACTTGTGTCATATCTGCACAATGTTTGCCATCCTTCACCTGTTCTGCTGTGCTCAAATTCATCCATCTTTAAGGCCTCTGGTCCTGTCTCAAGGATGTGCAGCTGAGAACAAGACACTGATGACTGAAGCTGCAGGTAGCAGAGGCTTGGAGACATGAAAGTGTGCAGAAAAGCTTCTCACAGCTCTGTTTTGACAATGTGTGTGTCTGGTTTTTTGGAAGGGGTGAGGATGCCAGAATACAGAGAGAGAACAAAGGTACAGGGTAAGAGTTATCCTATATCCAAGGTCAAATGTTTTCAAAACCCTAAAATAAATAGGGGTCATCCTGTATTCGTGATCTTATTCTGCAACAAAAACAACATTTATTTCGTTCTTTCCCTTTTCCAGCCTTCATGACTGTTAATTCCAATTCTAGACCAAGCTCCAATGCATCTTGTATTTAGTATCTGCAACTTAGTACATGTCACCTTAACGTCATTTTTAAATTATCTTTTACCTGTAGCTTGCAAGTCTGTCTTTGGATCTATACCTGCATGTTTTTAACAGCGTTGCCACATAGTTGTCCCCTACAAAGACATCAGAAGATTCACCTCTACAACCAGCTCCACCTTTCCTATTTTAACCTTTTGTATCTCGAGTACAGCAGGCATCCATCCCAGCCCAGCTCATATGATACTATTCTGGTAATTTGCAATCTAATTAGGATGCACAATTCCAGCTTAACAGCACCAGCGAACTGCTGTGCTTCTGTGGAGTTATCAGGAGAAGCTCTGCAGAGCTGAGAACTTGCTTCTTGAGGAAGACAATTAATTTTCCAATTAGTAATTTGTACACACATTTTCTCCTTTCTCCCACCAGTTTTAATTGAACAAAGTGTTTGAAAGGAACTCCAGAGTAAGAAACTTGTTAAGACACCAGAGCCAAGTTCTTTCCCTACTGTGGACTTCTCAGGAGAAATTTGGCAAACCTTGTAAACTTCTCCCTTCACTCTTAGTAAAATTTAGAAAGAGAGAAGGCTGTAGTGAGAATAAATCAGCTAACAACTGCTCCTAGGTATCATGGGATTGAAACCACCTAAGTTCACAAAAAGCTAAAAATCTGGAGGCTGGGAAAAAAAGTGAGTAGGCTATAACAAGAGACAGTGTCTTACTGCTGTCCCACAAATGTGCCTCATTAGTATGGATTACAAGAAAACATTCAGAAATGAGAGGATAATTTGTCCCCAGGCCCATTAAATTCTTGCCCCCTGTTTAGTAGAAGTGTCCAGAGAGGCTGCGTCCTTTTTTATTTTTAAATTGTTTTCTTTTGATGGAAAATGTTCCTTAGGATGAATAACCTTAAGACAAGCTATGAACTTCACACAGGTCACAAATAATCTTGCAAGCTGAAACAGCTTGATCTTCACCACTTTGGTCTAAAGTCACCTAGGGACTGCTCCCTTGGTTGAAGTCTTTGATCAGTCTTATTTATCTGACATAAGTTTGTAGGCAGACTCTGAGATTAATGAAAAAACAGGGAGATGTTCCAACAAAGACCTTGGAGGGATGACCCAGAAACTGCACAGAAATAAGACATTAGAAACCTTCCCTCCTAAATACAGAGCAATGCTTGAACTGGGCTGGGAATACAGCTGAATGGTTTTGTTTGCCTAGGCACAACTACAGTCTGTATATTGAATCTACGAGTTACATAAGGCAAACAAGAGGGGCAGAACCCTGTTCTACTTGTTCACATAGGCCCCAAAGAACAGACCCTGGTAAATCATGGGGAATGGGCTTTTTCTAGCATAATGATAACAGTGCACTTTTAATCAGATTAATAAGCCTTCAAGTTTTATCTTTTTAACATTCGAATTTAACTTCTATTAAGTTTATTTAGTTTAAAAATGAAGGCTGATCTCATTTCTACCAACTGAATTCCCAATTGTTATTTACAACAAATAATTCTGTCATTATCCTTCCAGATGCATGTTAAAGGCTAGAGAAGAATATATATGGCAGTCTGTCATACTAAGATCCTATATCTCATTTCCCTTTTTGCTTACTAGGCAGACTTCCTTTTCAAAGAAGGCTGCTGAAAGCATTTTCTAATAGATAGAAAGCAAGTTTCTTTGCCTATGGCCACTGGAAGGATTTCAGACCTTAGTGGCATAGCTCTGTGAAAAGTGTCTTTCTTGTTGCTTGCATTTTCTTCTTCAGCAGTCAGCATTTGCCTGTCAAACACAGCACTGTAAGGGAAGTCAGCTGCCATTCAAAGCAGTGCTGAATGAAGGGTCCAGCCAAGCTGCAGCTAGACTGGACAGAGCACCAGCACACAGGCAGAGATTTGGGCTTGCTATGTTGGTAGACTAGAAGTGAAAAGGGCCAAAAAGAGAAAACTGTTGTGAGGCAGCAGAGAAACACGCTTGCCCTTAAGTGACTTTCCTCATACAGAAGACAGGTTTAAAAGACTGTTTTCTTTTCATTTTCATTTTTCTTATCCTATTGTACTGTTCTTCAGAAAGATGGCAAAGCTGTTAATGTCCTCAAAACTTAAGGCCAAATATCTATACCTTCCAAAAGCCTCTGAAATTTAACAGATTAGCAGTGGGCAGATGCCTGTAAGGAAAACAGTTCATTGTGCATTGAATATACTTGCACCTAGTTCCTCACAGAGGGGCACAAGAGTTTTATGCATGCATACAGCCAGGCACAACTGAGGAACATAGGATATTGATGTCTGCTTTTAATGTGTACAGGAGGGATATTCATGTAAGAAAGGTGAATGAGCTGCAATCCCAGTATGGAACCTTAATATGACTTAAACCTACCTACAGTGGTTGAATTTCAAAGTTGTGCAATAGGTGAGCAAAATGCAAGCACATCACTTAAACCAGGTCTTTAAATATATGTGTACTTAAGGCTTGTATAAGAAGATTTAAGGAGTGTATAAAGCCCATTTTGGCGTGAAAGTCATTTCACATCTGGAGAGGCCAGAATATGTGATTCAATCTGTTCACAGCTACAAGGGATAAACAGTATATGAAGGTTGTCTTTGAAGATTGAAAGGCTGGTAAGAGTGAACTCTTTTCATTATCTATGCTAAGTATCTCTGTATCAGTATCTTTCCTGAGAAATATATCTATAAATTATTTCAGCTAGAATTTGGCTTCAAGCATGTATACTGATTCCACCAGGTACTGCCATGATAATACATTCAAGCATTGCCAGGTATAAGGATGTCACACCTATTCTACCCTCAGGACTTTTTAACAGGAAACTAGTAGGTCCATAAAATCCCAGTTGTCACAGACAGAGGAAAAAGGGATGCTGTTCAATGTCTCTTCCAGGGGAATCAAATAAAGCTACTAAAATTCCAGGCTCAAAATAAATCAGAGAGGGTAATTGTTATTACACCAGGTAGATGAGCTATTTAGAAGATAGTGTAGAAGTTGAAATTTTAAATGGGTGTCAAGGAAGATTGGACAAACTCATGTAAGAAGAACCAGCCAAGGCTTATGAACTATAAAAAGTAAATTCTGCTTAGAATGCCTCTAAAATAAAAGTGTTTGGAAGATAGGAGAATACTAGCAGAAGCATCATATATGGTTGCCTTGCTACACAATTTTCCAGTTATTTTGGCTACTCTTGAAGAGCAGAAGACTGTAAGAGATGGTTCTATTGTCTAACCAGGTGTGACCCTTCTTAGCTTCTGATAATCCTCAGCCTCAGATTTGTCAAGCATGACAGACTTCAAAGCAAGCAATCCTTTATTTTATTTTGTAAGGAAAAACTATTCGGTCTGAGTTACAGTATAACATTAAAGAATCATTAAAAAGATAAAGGCCTCAAAGAGAAATTATAATGCAAAAGCTGTGAGATTTTTTCCTGCTTGCTTTATTATAAAGCATATAAAGGGAGGGGTTTCAGCTAAAAATAAAAAAGGCTCACTGGGTCTCAAGTGCAACTAATTTAACAAACTGTAGTGTCAATTGCTCCCACCAAACAAGGAAAATGGAAGAGTTACTGAATAACTGTTTTACTGCTGTTACATGAAACAAATGGGCGTGTATGATAATGGCAGATGACAAATTTCCAGATGCATGTGTGATTTCTGTCTGTGAAGGCAGAGAAGCACAGCAACCTAATGGAAGGTTGTAGAACCAGTATAAGTGTATCTGCTTGATCTGTAGAGGCAGAAAAGTCTTTAATATCTTGGACAGTACCTGTGGCGCCTGTATATCGTCTGATCAAGCCTTTTCTGGTATAGTCTTTCTTTTATTTTTCTCCTTAAGAATGTTCCTTCTCAAAAATAGTTTTGTCATTTGTAATGGCTTCTGCTGCTTGCCTAGACTTTCCTCTGATAAACCTGCATTATTTTTCCCACTACCTGATAAAAGATTCTTCTCTGATTCCCATTCCCACAGGATAGCTGAAGTGAGCAGAATCCAGTAGTAGCAGAAAATTCATGATATAGGGTGACTATCCTTCAAAAACATTTAGTTAAAGAGATTTTCTGCCTGTGTTACACCACAAATGTGTTACTACTTCCCTTCATCTTCCTCTCTGGAGGAACAGAGCAAGCATCAAACAATGGCATGGAAGAAGACAATCATTCCTACACTGTTTTCACTGTTTGTCTCTTTTTTTCCCCAAACTGAGATTAATATGCTGTGGAGAGATAAGAATGCCAAGATATTTGTGGTTCATCTAAATGGAAGCGGCGACTGGGGGATCTGCTATATAAATGTGTTTGTGGGCCAGATTTGCTTAGCAAACCCACAGCTGTACTGCAGTAACACTAATTTTCTTCCTGTCTCACATGAAGAAAATATATGGTCTTTTCCATTATGTAGGTGCAGCAGTCAATCTGGAATACTTCAGCAGACCTTGCAACAAACATCTGAGAGAGAAAGCCTGGTATTGAGCCAACATGTTTCTTGGTAATCCTGATGAAAGAACATATGGTGATCTGAATTAAGACTTAACCCAGAACCTTGATCCAAACTTTGCTGAAGTAGGAGGATATTTTCATCCAAATTTAGGTCAGAAGTGTGCAGGTTGTGACCTGCTTTTGTTATGAGACAAATCCACACATTCAGTGAGCAACAATATTTTCAGAAATTTCAATTTCAAAGCTTGGGCCAGTGACTGAAGATCCATCATTGCCTGTTTGTACACGTGTAAGTGTGCCTTGAATTATTTTTATAACACTGTTTGCTGTAAAGAAATTTTAACCTGCTTGTCAAGAACAGCATGTCTATAACATAATAAATTAATCTCTTCATGGTGATTAACTGTACTTTGTAGTGCTGATTCCCAGATGAACTGTTACATGTCCCATTAGAAATATATTCTGTACTCTTTTATCACAGACAGGAGAAGAAAAAGAAAATACTTAAGATTACTAGTGGCAATTAACAATGTCTAATAAATAAAATTAATTTTTTTCAGAAGGAAAAATAAATTATGAAATTATTATCTAGGTTAAAAATTGCATTCGAGAAATCCTTTGTAATGTACTTTCCTTCCCAAAAGGTTTATAAATTAATACATCATTTACTATGTCAGTGTAGGTTTGTATTTGTTGGCAAAAGAAAAATCCTGGAAAACAAAAAAGCAAAACTCTGTTATAATAAAATCTAATGTTAACCACCAAGCTGCTGGAGGTGGTCTTAACATGACAGATTTAAACATTAAAGTCAGCTAGCATTATAATGGGAATATGATGGGCTTGAAAACTGGTATTGCTTACCGGAGGCACTCACATGTAATTTCAGTGTACAGCTGAACTGAGATAATTAAGTCCTAAAGGATTAATCCAAGAGTCTTGTACAATTCTTAATCCTACTGGAGTAACTTTACCTTTGATTTCTGATTTGTAATGAATTTGTTCTTTTCATGGATTCTTCCAGACAGTTTGATCTTGAGGTTTCTGTCAATAGGTCACCTTCATTATTCCTAGCAGATTGGATTTACATAATCTGATTTTTAACATCTATATTACTCTCTGGAAGTCTCTGTTGAGACAGATGAGATGGTGCACCTGTATGGTAGCTGAGCTACAACTGTGTTCAGGAACTGCCTCATAGACAAACACTCCTACCATGGGATCTCCAGTGAGATGCTCAAATTTGAGCAGGAAAAATCCAACTTAGTGCCTTTCTTCTTCACATACAGTGCTTTTCTTTTGAAGGTAATAAATGTTGGAACAAAGCTCCTTACCTTATGTAGACAGTCATGGATGAGGGAAGGGAACAAGCCCATGACACCTCCTGTGTAAAGTCCAGAGCAGCACCCTGGCCCCAGGAAAGCAACACTCCCTCACCCGTGAGCATCCACAGACAGACAAGGAATCTGTGGCTTCCCCTTCCCTGTTATTAGTGTCATTGGCAACTATCACCCACACTGTCCTCATGAGAAATGGAAAGGTCCTTCTTCTTGCAGGGGCTGCCACATTATTGTCGGATTTTATATACCCTCTATTTGTTTTCCCAGAATTGTCCTGTGAAAGGGGTGATGGGCAAGGGATGCTGGACAGCGAGGAGATATCCACCCTCTCTCAGGGCACTGCCTGAAGTGAGACACATTCACTCTGGCTCATGTGATACAGCTGATGCTGTATGGCTGCACAGCCCCACTCCTCAAAAAGAGCCAGAGGCCTCGCCACAAGCAGTTTGCCATGAGCTGCACACTGGCACAGGCAGGCCCAGTCTCTGCCTCAAGGGACTTGCAGTGACATGGCCGTGCTGCAGCAGAGCCCTGTTGTGAAAGCCTGTTTGTCTCTGTGGAGGAATGACCAAACCCCATTATGCAAGAGTAGCTTTTTGTTCCATTTACTGCCTTTACTCCTCATGTGTTTCCATGGTAGCAATATGGAAAAATTAGGATTTATAATGTAAAATCAAGGAAAGAGACCATTTTTTTCCTGTCAGAAGCCAGTTTGTGATATACTGAAATATATCTATGAAAGCTAAATCTAAATCTGTTTCATAAAGAACAGACACATTTAGCAGAAATGTCAAAATCAGGAGTTTTATTTCATTTGTTTCACAGTAGACCTCTTCAGCTGGGGTTTATAGGATTTATTTTTATATTTTTATGCTTCAGCACAGAGACAATGCTTAGATATAAACCCATACATATCCAAAACAAGATGGTAATTTCATAGCAAAATCTTCTACTACTTTAAACTGCATTGCAAATTAACTTAAGGTTATGTAACACCAGAACATACCACTCCTGTCTGGCACCAACCTAAACACTTCTTAATATGTGTTCACATAGAGCCCTCCAGTGTTTGCTAGGTTTCACTACAACAGCCATTACATCGGACAGCCAATTTATTGACCTACGTCGACAACACTGAGCTCCAGAAGGGAATGCCAAGCTCCTGTCCTCTCACATTTACACAACATGGACTGTTGAATTCCACTTGCAAAATACTGTATGAAGCTCCAAAAGGTGACAAGTGAGAATCTGTCACTAGCTTTTAGTTACACCATTTTTCAGTGGTAGGCATCATAAATATCAGTAATTTATTTGTTGTTATAAGTATTGCTTATTTTTTTAATCATAGAATCATAGAATGGCAGGTGTTGGAAGAGATTCAAGATCATCTAGTTCCAACCCCCTGGCCATGGGCAGAGACACTTTCTACCAGACCAGTTTGGTTAGACCCCCACCCAACCTGACCTTGAACACTTTCAGAGATGGGGCAGCCACAGCCTCTCTGGGCAACCTATTCCAGTTCCAGTGCCTCACCACCCTCAAGGTGAAAAATATCTTCCTAATCTCTAATCTAAACCTAATATCTTTCAGTCTGAATCCATTCCCCCTTATCCTGTCACTATATGCCCTTGTTAAAAGTCTCTCTCCACCTTTCCTGTAGGTTTCCTTCAGGTACTTGTGAGCCACAATTAAGTCATTCTAAAGCCTTCTCTTCTCCCGGCTGAACAAACTCAGTTGTCTCAACCTTTCCTCATGGGTGAGGTGCTCCATCCCTCTTGCTTTCTTGGTGGCCTCTGCTCCAACAGGTGGTTGTGTTTCCTATGCTGGGGACCCCCGAGCAGCGCTGCACGTGGGATCTCACCACAGCTGAGCAGAGGAGCAGAATCACCTCCCTTGCCCTGCTGGCCATGCTGCTTTTGCTGCAAGTGCACATTGCCAGCTCATGTACAGCCTCTCATCCACCAGCACCTCCAAGTCCTTCTTGGCAGGGCAGAATGTTTTTATGATTCATTCCTGTATCCCTTTTGTACTGTGATATTCAAAACCTGACTGGACATGGCCATGAGCAGCCTGCTGTAGTTGATCATGCTTTGAGTAGGGCAGGTAGACTGAACCACCTCCAGAGATGGCTTCTAAATTCAGTGGTTCTGTGATTCTTAAACTCTTCGCTACATTTTCTGTATAATTTTGAATCATACAGACAATTCTTCAAATGACATGGGAATAGGTGGTATCCCTCTTGTAATTTTAGTCTAGAAGCCACAGATGAATGAGGAGCAGCACTTAAAGTAGTTTTCTTTCCTACTTTTGCTGTAGCCGTTACCCAGCTATGTGGGAAAGACCACATGGTCCAGGCACCCCTGTGTTTCTGTTTCTCTTCTGCAGCCTTTCCATCTGTAAGAATATATGTATTTTTGTCTAATGGTATTATCACAGGATACATTAGTTAAAAGCAGCACTTAAAAGAAAAAAGGAGAAGAAAGATGCTACCAGGCAAAAGAGCAAAATCAAACCCAGAAACCAGATGAGACAATAGGGAAAAGAAAGAGAGAACAGTGTAAAAAATGTAGGAGGTAGAAAGCAAATGCACAGAAGCTGGGCATGACACTGTGCTCTGCAACACTGAAAGACAGAACAGTATGTAAGAGGCACATCCATCCCAGGGAAGACCTGGCATGCAGAACTGTAGGGAAATGCTACCCTGAGTTACCTTTCCTCCTCTGTAGGTCCATCTGTAGTCTTCACTAATTATCTGTGCAGGGGAAGCAGACCTATAAGTTCAGTAATTGCTCTTTGTTAAGCAGGTTTAGAGATAAGAAAATATATTTTGCAACTTAAAAGAAAGACTTTGTTGTTGATTTATCCTATAATTCTTCAAAATATAAGTGGAGACTTACCCCCATTTTCATAAATTCATTTCCCAAACTAAGGGTAAACATAAAGAATATGATTTTTACAAAGAAGTTTTGATTCACCCAGATTGAAATTTTCCCACTGGTGTTTTCAAAGGATATGACATTAGCAGTAATTACATTTTAAAGAATTCACTAGGCTTATATGATTTTAGCATATGGGAAACAGTTTAATTATGTATCTTCGGATAGCACAAGGATAGGATATTAAAAATTATTTTCACAAAATATTAAACATTTTCTTTTCATGAGAAAAACACCTCTGAGTTCTCTCCTACATGCACTACAGTAATAAATGGTCTACTCTGGAGCAGAAATAAGTCACACAAAATAAACGGTGGATTATTTGAACTGAATGGATTAAAACTATTCTGGTTTACAGCATTAGGGTGAAATGCAAAGCTTTAGTTAAGTATGGGAAAATGCATGTGACTTAAAAAGGACCACAGAAAAGGAAATCACGTGTTTGTTAAAGTTTTATCTGTATTTCAAGTGAAAATAATGAATGGGTCACAGCTAACTATTCTGAACGAACCAAGACATTCACTCTTTTCTAAATGTTTGTCACTAACTCAAAAGGGCTGCTAACAATGGAGTCATTTTTAACTACTACTGGCCTACTGGACGAGAAATCTAAGATCTGGTGGGAGAATGACATGAAATGCCTAACGTTTGCCTAGACTTTTACGGACTTCATATTTTGTTTTCTGGAAGGAAACGAATAAAAAGCTTTAAATGCAGGCAACAGGCTATAGTTAAGACTAGTAGGAATGCACTTTGTGAATGTTCAACCCTTCTAAACAGATTTTCAAAGGTTCGTTAACAACCAGGGAACCCAAACTGCACATTAGAGTGTATCTGTATGAAGCAGCCCACTGAACTGTTCTTACAGCTTTGAATAGCACACATTCACACAGAGGTGTTAGAGGTGTTTGATTTTTTTACTAGAGAATAAAAATTTCAGTCACTACAGTGACTTGAAGGAGATTTTCTCCAGTCCACAGATGAAATTCTAAAGAAGATTTTTGCTACCTTTATCTAGATACCAAGACCTAATGTAGAGATGTAGTTCCTGAAGGGGTAAAAAGTCTTTAGGACACTCAACCAAATGGAATCCCCTTATCAAATTCTCCTTTAACATTTTAAAAAACCATCTCACTTCTATGTTTGAGAGTAAGAACCACCAGCTTTAACAGTGCTAAACTAACTGGAAGGTTTATTTTCTTTACTTCTGATGTTTACATGGAGAACAATAGAGCTTCACTTCCCAGTCACAGAGCTGCCCATGGAACCAAGTTCAGTACCTTGGGAGGCCTTCAGCTGCACCCCCACGTGACTGCCACACCAGTTTTGATAATCAGGTTATTGGAAAAGATTTACAAAAGTGCATAGTTTGGGCTGTTGCAGACACGTACTGCAGCAGCATGATAATAGAGGGTGTAAATAACAATTCAGAGTGTGAGAACTGACTCCTCTACAGGGGGAAATAGGCTTTGATATTATCTAATCAATGGTGTCATTGATGCCCGAAGTGGCTACCTGGAAACAGAGGCTAGACAGAAGTAAGAGAATAAAGGTGGATATTTATTTGAAAGCTTTCAGAGGCACACACTGGGGAGCCACAGGCTGCCACTGCACCCTAAGGTAGACCCCCAAGATGGATGACCAGTCATGAGTTCTTGACACAGTTATAGGTTCTGGGCCATTGGCACATCAACATAAATTCACCAATTAAAACTTTAGCTACTGATGTAATTCTCTCCAGCTTGCCCCTCCTTCTCTAGATGTTGGTTTACACATTCTGGGCCCAGGACAGTCCAAATGTCCTTGAAGAACAGGCCTGGAGAGGCTTGTTACGTCTATCATAGTCTGAGAGAGCAGCAGCTAACAGATTACAAGACAGTTCAGAGTTACACACTAAGCACTACAGGATTTGAGAAATATGAAAGTTAAAATCCAAGGCATCATCATGAGGTAGGATGTTCAGATACATGATCAAAGCAATTATTCTCAGAAAACATTATATGCTGAGCAATAAAACATTGGGGGAATGCAGCAGATGTTTTCATTAACTCCATGCAGCCATCTGGAACAAAACCTAGGGACTGGGACTGCTCTGTATTGTGTCTCATCCATAGTTCAAAAGAAGAGAGCACTGCATAGCAGCTTCTGCCCAGGCTCGCATTCCTGCTTCTAGCTAGGAGGTTAGAAGATCTACACATGCTCTTCTGAAGCAGACTAAGGAAAACAATGTTGAAAAAGGTGAAGCCAATTAAAAACAAACAAACAAAAATTATGTCTTCTCTGTAAATCTTGCTTCAGGTGCGCAAACCTCTGCTGTCAATAAAAGTGACCAAAAGCTTATTGATATCCTTGAATAGCCTTATTGACAGCCTTATTGATTTTACTGGGTATTAGTGATCTCACTTCCCTGTTCATGGGTATAGAGTAGAAGCTGGCACCTGGAAGAACCAGTCATTATGAAATTTGGCAATCCTATAGAAAAGTGGAAAAATCTAATTATGCTTTCAAAGCTGATGAACTGTTATGTTTTCCTCCCTCTGTTTTGGGATCTATTTCAAACAGTATTTCAGTGAAAAATTGAAGGATACATGTTCGTGTCAAGTTATGAATGCCTCTTGATTTGGGGAGCAATGCTACACATCATTCCATGAGGCACTAAACATCTTGTGGATAAACTGCTACAAAGCAAGGAAAGATCCATCAAAACCCATTAACACTGGGTGGATTCTGTGGGAGGAATATCTGGATTTCTACCAGGAGAGTCTGATGTGAGAGTTTTCTGTAGAGAACAATTCAGAAGGGAGAATGAAGAAAAACACGAGAGGTTTCCAGAGGGTCTGGAATTGCAAACCTGGAGCAGAAAAGGTGTCACGTTTTTAAATTTTGTATGTATTCTATCTTGAGCAAGTTACTTCATCACCAGAAAGAGAAGCTAAAGTAAAGATATGATTAGACATTCATGATGTGGTACTTAAATTGACTTAATCAATTCATGCCCGCACCATATATTCCTGCCCACCTCTTTGTGCAGGTGTGACTGCTTGGTAAATTGCCAGAGGGAAGAGAGCCAGCTAGGAAGAGCCTAGCCAACAAACTGGGAGCCTAGCCCAGAAACAAACTGGAACCCAGAACGAGTCAAGGTGAGTCCAGAAGTGGTTTGTGGTGAGGTCCCAGTCTCAGAATGGGAAATTTTTGCTCCAAAGGTCATCTTTCCAAGACATAGTAACCAGCTGAATGAAGATATTTTTAATTGGAACAGCTTGCCAGGCCTATGGAATTGCCATCAGTGGAAAATACAAAATTAGTAACAACTTCTCTGAGACCACCAAAACAAGCTGTACAAGCATTTAAGGGTGGGTCAGGCACTGGTGGTGCATACAACCATCAGATAGGAGAGCAACTTATCATCACTTGCTGATGCAGTGGCTGGGAAGACAAGGAAGTATCAAGGAGCAAGTCTAGGAGGTGACAAATGGCAAAAATACCCAGTTAGTCAGATTCCCATCAGAGCACGTGGGAAGCTGTGTAGTGGCAATTACAGGCTTTTATCCAATCTTGGGCTCTCAAAACAACAGGAATAGGTGACTCAACTCTCCTCTGTAAGAGCTTTTTTCACATCTGTAAATACTGTACATTTATTTGTGAGTCATACATTAACTATTGTATAAAATTAATTTGACTTTAAATAAATTACAATTTGAGGGTTGTCGTGATTGAGGGAAATGGATTTTTGTTGGAAGAAAGGGAGACCAGAGGGATAGTAGGTAGGAACTCAAAGGGTCTTGATAGTCATGATGCATCATCTTACTACTTACTGACAAAATCAACCTGCCTTACCTATGTGGACAGGCCACCTTACCTAACCATCAATAGGAGCATGTAAATTATGTATGTTCAACAAATAGTGTGGAAGGCATTATGAATGATTCACAGTGGATCATCCTACCAGAATATCCTCCTCCTCTCTCACGTCCAATGAATCTGGAAAGCCAATTAGATATTACCACCTTCCCCCAACTGGGATATTTATAATGCTTCTCTCTTTATTCTCTAACATCTAACAAAAGGCATGCTCACACTGCAGTCCTCTGCTATTTAATTAAAGACAATCAGTGGGGAGACACGAATCTACAGAAAAACAGTCTTTATTAATTTTCCTGCCCTCTGAGTTATTTGGGTTTTTTCTGCTACATCCATAAACACAGTAATGTCTGAAAGACAAATGAGTTATATGGATTTAATGCTGAAGACAGGAAAAGGAAAGATACCAGAGCACCGAGGTGCTGGCACTGGGTTGGAGTGATCACAGAGCACATTTTTGTGTATATTATGGGCCCAAAATTTGTCTGACCCAATTGCACATTAGACTATTAGTGATGGCCCAGTCTTTCTGGGAGAAGAAATATGCAGATCCCTCTCCCTTCCTCCCAGACAATTTCCTCAGCATGGTGATGGAGCGGTATTGTAGTTATGACTCCAATTTCAGACACTAATAAATTACAAGGCAGAATTTTCCATGTTCTGCTGCCATAAAAGGGTACCAGACAGAGGTAACAAATCCAGACCTAGGAAAACTTAAATTCACCTTCCAGATCCAGTGGAGTAGCAGATAGGATTTGGCAGCTGATTTAAGTACGTTTTGCTGCAGTCAGCCCTGACTTTCTGAAAGAACACAACATATTTATAAAAAAGGAAAGTTAGAGTTAGTTAAGAAACAAATTTTAGCTATGGTTGTACTGATCGTTTAGTATAACTAACAACAGCTCTCTGAAGGACACCCAGGCTGTCCTGATGCAAGAGCTGCAGGGGAACCGAGCCATAACAGTGGAAGGTGCTGTGTCCAGCTGCTTGCCTTCAGCCTTTAGCCAGAGATTATCCCCATGAAGTCTCACCCAGGTGATTTTTTAACCCATTTAATACAAATGAATTGTAGAGCTTATGCACCTTGTTTCTCACAGCTTGATGCCTTTGGTTGCAATGGTGCACATGAAGAAATGCTTAGATAGAAGACAGAAACTCTCTGCAAGGTGTAGTGATGAGCAGATGAAGACTGGATAATGATCAATGACTTCTACTAATACAGCTATTTACAGAGTTCACATCTTTGTCGCTACAACTACTATCCCTGAAATTTTTTTTCACATTGTACCTGGTCATTTTTCAACACCAAATTCTAATTCACAGCCAAGCACCAGACACTGTGATATGATCCTTCCCAGATGTGTAATCTCCAGAGATTCCACGCCTACAAAATGAAAGCTACCCAAGAATATCCTATTTCATTTAATACTAGTCTTGGAAATCTTTCGTCTGATCATTCCAGTATAAAGTGTAACCAGACACTGCACATGTGCAGTTTCACTAGAAAGTGAACAGATATTTACAACTCGGGGAACAGAGCAGGCCAGAAGCCCTAGCAAAAACAAACACACAAACTATAAGTCATTAGTTTGATGCTTCAGAACAACAGTCTGAGGTTATTCTGTCACTTAATGCTGCTGTGTCTAGGATTTAACTTTCCCAGCTACTACAAATTTATTTGAAAGGCACTACTGCAGCAAGCTCATAGTTATATGGCCAGACCTATCCTGGCTGACATTACAAGGGAAAGAAAAGATAGACGTGATGACATAGGAATCTTTCCGATCATAGCTTCCTCTGCTTTATACCTGCTACCAATGAGTGCTTGCCAAAAACCTTTTTTGTGTATGCATTATGCAAGACTAGCTATTTTCTTCCAGTACTCCTGTGACAACTCATCAGCTTTTGAAAGCAGAAAACCTCTCTACAACCTTTTCCCCTACTTTGATATAGGACACAGAACAATAGTATTTACAATTTAGTGAGGATTTTCCACCATCTGTAGTAGATGATAACTTCTCAAGTACAACGAAAGAACCAAAGTCAGAATATTAGGTGTCCATGTCATCAAGAGAATGTGGGAAAAGGAAAAGGAAGGGAAAGCAATTCAGACTTGTGAGTTTTATGACTACCTAGAGTAAAACAAATCACATAAATATTGCTTATTTTCCCTGTTTGATGTAGAAACTTGTAAAGCTCTGATTCCTGTAAATGGTATGGACTTTCAGAGAACCAGAGAGTCACAGAATACTGAGTTGGAAGGGACCCATAAGGATCATTTCAATGACTTCTAGGCTCTGGGAAGTTCTGCAAATTTAACCAGCTTCTTGCTTTGCTTTCTCTTTCCTGTGTTGATAAATACTTCACTTACTCAGATTACTGGAATAAAATAATAATGTCCAGATTTGGAGAATAAATACCTTCCTGGGCCCAACGACTGATCTTCTGTTTCACATTAACAAAACTAAGGCATCAAGGAAGCTGGACATATGAGCAATAATAGAGACTTTAGCATTTTTGACTCAATGACTGAGTGTATCGTTTGGGTAGCTTGCATGATTGTGTGGCCTGTGTCAGCAGCTCTGGTGTGCTCAGCCACCACTCACACCTTCTGCATCAGACTCCTGTGCCAGCCCAGCTGGAGATACCCTCTTGTTTTCACCAACACTGAGACAGAAGACCATGCCTCAGCAGAACCGCCTCTGGAGGCTTCCTGAAGGCAGGGCACGCAGTGCTGCTCAGACTTTGGCCTGTGAGTTGTGCACTGCTAAAAAAAACTGGCCTCCTTTTGGAAACCCTGGGAAACACAGGTCTTGTTCATTCCTGTTCTGGGCTGTGTTCCGTTCTGGGCTCCTCAGCACTAGAAAGACAAGGAGCTACTGGAGTGGGTCCCGTACAGGGCCACGATGATGAGGGGTCTGGAGCATCTCTCTTATGAAGAGAGACTGTGGGAACTGGGCCGGTTTAATCTGAAAACTGAGAGGAGATCTCACCAATCCATATAAATATGTCAAAAGAGGATGTCAAGAGGATGGTGCCAGGCTCTTCTTAGTGGTGCTTAGTGACAGGACGAGGAGCAATGGCCACATAATGAAATCTTCATTATCTTCACCTCAGCATGAGGAAGAACTTATTCACATTGAAGGTGGCAGCGAGCTGGAACAGGCTGCCCAGGGAGGTCGTAGAGTCTCCCTCTCTGGAGATATTCAAAAGCCATCTGGACGAGTTCCTGTGTCACCTACCTTAGGTGACCCTGCTTGGCAGGAGGGGTGGAGCAGATGATCTCCAGAGATCCCTTCCAAACCTAACGATTCTGGGATTCTGTGAGACTCTTGTTTTTTAAAAACCTTCAGTTAGCCTAGCACACCGCGGGGCTGTGTACGGGAGGCGCCCGCCGGCTCCCCGAGCGCGGCACAGCTCAGCGCTGGGCACTCCTGCCCGCACAAGCTGGGCCGGCGGCTCCGCGCCCGGGCCCGGCCCGCAGCCCTTGGGGCACTCGGGGCGCTCCGGGCACTTCGGCCGCGGTCCTGGCGCAGGCGCAGGGAGCAGGCGGGGCCCGGGCCGCTCCTCCCGCTTCTCCCGGAGCCTGTGAGCCCTGCGTCGTTCCGTAGCGGCAGAGCAGGGAGGCGAAGGAGCGCGGCCGAGCCCGGCCCGCCGCGCTGGCGAGATGGCGGCGCAGAAGATTAACGAGGCGCTGGAGCACATCGCGAAAGCGGAGAAATAGTGAGTGGAGGGCAGCGGGGTGGAGGGTGCGGGCTGGCGGGAGCCGGCGAGCGGCTGCCAGCTCGGCACCCGCGCTGTCCGGGCCGCCCGGCGCTCCTGCCCCATGGAGGCGGCGTGTCCCCTCCTGGCCTGGCTGAGGAGACTCTCGTGTGCCAGGCGGCGGCATATCGGGAGAACGGGAAGGAGGTGGCAGGGCCGCGGGGGCCGGCGCGGAGGGAGTGGGGGGCATGGATGCCCGGCCCCTCCTCTGCCTGAGGGGACTCTCCCTTCGCGGGCTGGTTGCTGTAGAGGGCCTGCTGCCCCGAACCGGGACAGTAAGGCGGCCCTAAGCCTCAACAGTGGCGTAGGTGAGGCAGTGCGGCGCAGAGGCCTGGAGCCTGAGCAGTTTCCTTCCGGGCCTTATGGCCTCTATTGCTCCGACCCTGACTGCAGAGCGAGGGCAGTCACTTCTTAGCCCTCCTGCTAAAGATACTGGGAGGAAAAGAAATCACAGAATCAATTAGGTTGGAAAAGGTTTCTGGAGTCCAGCCTGTGACCCAGCGCTACCCTGTCAACTAGACCAGAGTACTGAGTGCCACATCCAGTCTTTCCTTAAACATCTCTGGTAATAGTGACTCTATCACCTCCCTGGGCAGCCCATTCCAATATCCAATAACCCTTTCTGTGATGAATTTCTTCCAAATGTCCATCCTAACCCTCCCGTGGCGCATCTTAAGGCTACAGACAAGTGGGAGAAAAGAGTTATGGAGACTATGTTGGATAAAAGGGGTTGACTTTGCTGAGGTGGTGTGTGTTTGTTTCCTACCCATGAGAAATGTGTGACTGTTGCTCCTTAGGTGGCTTCAAAGACCTGTACTCATGTTTATCTTGGAAAGCATAACATCTATAGTAGTCTGTTACTGTGGCTTTTAACATTCAATGTAGCCATTTTGCTTGTAAGTCTAAATTGACCAGACTGCAGTATAGATGTAATAGAGCTGACTAATCCAAGGATGCCATAGTTTTAGTAAGAATAGTGACAAGCCCTCTGGAAATCATGGATCAAAAGTGTAAGCTGGCATAGAGGGAAGACTTTGAAATCAAAAGGACCCAGCGCATCTTACTCAAATTACTTGACTGAAAGTGCCCTCCAGCAGAATTAATTTTAAGCTTATCTGAAGAGTACTTGAAATAAAAGGCACTGAAATCTCAAATTGTTTGTGGATTGAGCGTATTGTGCATTTCAGCATGATGCATTTGAGACTTTGCCTGTGATAAAAATAACACAATATGAAGGCTTGTGTTAGAGTTACATACTGTGGTTGTCATTCACGTAAGACAACAAGACCACCTTAGGATCCATATACAACTGTTTTGCCAAGTAAAAAAATGTATTGCATATAATGTGTTGGCCTACAACATATATGCAAGTGAACTGTAAAGTTATGGTAATCTTTTAATTTCTTTTAGAAATGAGGAAGTCAGCATATTGAATTCCAGATTGCCTAATGGCTCACCTAATTTTCCAGTGTTCATTTTCCCCTATGTATCTATGCCTGTGTGTGGCGCCTTTTATTGTCCTGATCTATTGTAGACATATAAATGACATATGTGTTTCTGTGTTGGTAAGTAAATTCTTTTATTTGTGTATGCATTGGAGGATCTTTGATAATTCTCAGAAGCAGAAAAATTCCTGTAGAGGAATGCTGGAAAATTCCTAATGTGTGAAAAAAAAATATTGTCAGGCATCATGGTATTAGAAATCTGGAGATACCATGTTGGTGTAGGAGGAAGTATTTTTCTTCTTCTGACTTCTGACTGCTGAGAAGCTGGACTTGGGAAGACTCTCTGGGAGATGTAGAAACATGTTAGACTGAGGGTTGTAACTGTGGGAGATAATTAGAGTGCTTTATGCAATTCTTAGCAGTGCTGGCATTTGTTTTTACAGTAGTGATGCCACCATAGTATTGGCATATAGGTAATTGCTTCCAGGGGTATTCTAAAGTTTGAAATGTATCTGAAGTGCCTTGAAGGTAAAACATAAAATCTTTACTAATTGTTTCTTGTGTTTTAGCCTGAAAACTGGATTCTTAAAGTGGAAACCAGATTATGACAGTGCAGCTACTGAGTATGGGAAGGCAGGTATGTGTGGCTGTAAATATGGCAATATGGTTTCAAAGTATTTATTAAGGTTAGTCCCTGATAATGTTTTGCATATTTTTATTACATTGCTGCATAAGTAAAACTGTTGTGAAGACTAAATGTAAGATGAAACATCAAAAAATCCTTTTGGTAGCAGAGTAAAATAAATTTCAGGTTGTACTTGGAGATCTAGAACAGTTTTCAAAACCAGTTTTTTTTTCAAGATTACGGCTTCCATTTTTTATATTGCTATATGTGACAAAAATAAACCTTTCTTTCCTTCTTTCACTTGTCCACCCCCAAATCCTGTAACTTTATCTACAAAACAACAGACGTTCAGGCTGGTTTTAAAATTTTGCTTTATCATCATGTTATGAAATATATTCTGTCAAAGACTGTCTCAGTAAGGTGAGATGCTGCCAGGTTGGTTTTGGTTTTTTTTCAGGAACAGTAAGGTCTCATTCCTCCCTTTTTTCACTGCCAAGTGACACATGGAATATAAAATCCTTACTAGTTGATTTCTTTTTGTTCTTAAGCATTTTCTTCTTTCTCATAGTAGTAATTTTTCATGGTCCTTTGGCTTCTTACTCTAGGCATTCCTACTTATTCACCTAAGACTGAATAAAAAAATACAAACTTGGAAGAACAGCTGGAGCATTTATAAATTGAAATTTATTTCAAATCTTACTTTAATAATTTATGAGTTAAACAAGCTAGAAATACATGTTTGTACCCTGAAGTGGTTGTCCTGATGGAGTTATGGGTATGCTCTCTTCATGGCACATTCCTGACTTTGTGTAACTCCTAATGTTAAAATTATATAAATATGCATTCCTCCATTTCTGTAATTAAAATACCCCATGAGTGACTCTCAAAGTCTCTCACATTGAGAGGTATGTATGATACTGTGGTGGTATGGAAGTGATGTTGATAGTAAATGTCTTTAGTGGTAACTAAGTAACTGATGAAACCAGGAGAACTACCTGAGATTTTTGGGAAGACCTTGGTAAACTGTAACCATTCATTTAAAGAGCCTGTTTGCATCTCTAGGTTCCTAAACTCTTGAGCAGCAGTGGTAAAAAGAAGACAATGTCAAGTTGTAAATAAAATCCTTATTTGCTTTCTTTCAGCTGTTGCTTTTAAGAATGCCAAGCAGTTTGACCAGGCAAGAGAAGCCTGTTTACGGGAAGCTGAGGCACATGAAAACAATAAAGCGTATCTTTTCATTGAATGAGATTCTTTCTTTCCAAGAAGCTGACTAGTTGCAACTTAGATTAGAGTAATGGGGGTTGGTAGCGGGTTATTTAATATGTTTGCACATTTTGTCAGTGTAACAGAATTGCTTTTTAAAGGACTGTTTCCTGAGTGGGAAAACTAAAGAACTCTTGGTTAGAAGATCAGTGTTGTTCCCAATAACAGTTGACAGGTGCCTGAGATATCTAGGTACTGCTTCAGAAATTTGTTTTTTAATTACCTACAAATTCATAGTATAAACTGAGTGAAGCTCTGCCATTATTACAGTACCTGTAGCACTGTTTAATAAGCAGGCACATATTTTAAATAAATGTGCTTTTTACAACTTTATATGCAGCTATACATTGGTATGTTGCATTTATTCTGTCCTTAGAATTATTTATTTTTGACAATTTGCCTGCAGTTGTAGTAGGTTTGCTTTGCCTTTATGGGGTTCCTTGCATTGAAATTAGTAGTTGTGTAAGATTTTGTACATTAATATTTTTCCTGCTTTATATTTTTGTGGCTTTCGTCCTTGACTCTGACAATTTTGTGTCCAGTCTCTTTCATGCTGCCAAGTAAGTACAGAATTGCTAAGTAATGTGAAACATTTTTAAACATACAGTACAAGCATGAACTGTCATTTTGATCTCAGTGTAGTAAGTGTTCTGATTCAAGTAATTTTGCTGCTTCAAAATTAGTTCAGTGGAAGTGTGAGCTAGGAAAGTCTGAAGACCTGCAATGGCCACCTGAAGAAATTATGATTTTGGCATTCTTCAGCACCTTTTGACAAAAAAATATTTTTTCTTAGATGAACTTCTCATAATTTTGAAATTCTGCACTGTTGAGCTTACAAAGAAATTTTTAATTAAAGAGTACTTTAGAGATGACAATAATCCAAATATTGCCCGGGGATCAGGTTAGAATGGATTTTTACTTGTGAGTGTGGTTGAATTTGTGGAAGATAATGTTACATATGTGCTGTGTCATTAAATAAAACACTTGAAACATCCTCAAAGCATTAAATATTAACAGTGAAGATGTGAGATAGTCAATGCACGTTAACTTTTGCCTCATAACTACAGCTTGTTGTAATACACCATCTATAACCAAGTTGCACTTTTTTTTTCCTCTGCAGAGCTTATGAACAAGCTGGCATGATGCTAAAGGTATTCTCATTTGCTAGTTTTTATTTTTAAAGTTCTATTTTATAGTGACAAATATTGTGCACTGGGCCATTTTACAAATATATGTAAGCATAGTGCATATTCAAGTGAAATTTTTTTGTTGACTCTTAGTCCCCACCTATACCTTCAGTCAATTAGGAAGGCAACATTTGTGTTTGGGGGGGGAAATGGTTTTCCTTTTGTAGAAGGAAAGAAAAGTTCCTCAGATGGGAATAGAAGAGTCTAAACTACTACAAATTCATTACTTACACAAAAGTTTAGTGCTTAAAAGTGAATTTTATGTAGTTGATGGTCAGCTTCCACTAGGTGTACAAGTTTGTAAATAAAAATTAGAATCTTAATAAATAAGTTATCGCAATTTGCTTTGATTTGTGTCCTTGCACATAAGCTCCTTTCCTGTGACTATTGCTTTGTAGGAGATGCAGAGGCTCCCTGAAGCAGTTCAGCTGATCGAGAAAGCCAGTATGATGTACCTGGAGAATGGGACACCAGACACAGCAGCTATTGCACTGGAACGGGCTGGAAAGTGAGTCTGACTTATTGGTGGCTAGAGTCTGTGCAGGGCATGGGTATGTCTGTGGTTTTCTTTTATATCTTTTTGATGCTTTCAGGTAAAAAATATTTTCCTTTCATCTGAAGAGAAAGTATTGATGTTTATTACAGGTTAATAGAAAATGTGAGTCCAGAGAAGGCTGTGCAGCTCTATCAGCAAGCAGCATCAGTGTTTGAAGTAAGTGGGGGATTTTAGTGGGTGTTTTTGGTTTGTTGGGGTTTTTCTTCCAGTTGTAAAATAAAGAAAAAGCTTAAGATTAGGTTCTAAATTTTGTTTTCTTCATTTTACATCAGTGGCTGAGTAATGAAGCTGAAGGCTTCTCATGCTGTAGAGAAGGAGATGACAAAAGTTAGGAGTCAGTTTGCTTTGCCTTTTTCTCAGTTTAGGACTTGACAGAATATGAATTTTGTAGATCAAGTTTTCTGCCTCTTGTTGGGCAGCACAGGGTAGAGAATATGTCTGATGTTAAGTGGTGGAACCCAAAATAATGTGAAATCCCTGAAGGCACAGAAGAAAAGATTTTGCTTGGTGCCCTACCCATTCCATGAGCCTATGATTTGGCTTTTTTTTTGCAAGTGGCTTTGATGTACTTCTCTACGTGTCAGTTGTCACGTGTTTCCAGATTAGCAAATTTACATTGACATTCCTCTGCTAAGCAGATCCATACAGGAGCTGGCCGTGGAACTTGGGAGCACCAATACACTTCATGTTTCCCTTGAGTGTGTGAACAGTTGATCTAATAACTAACAGTTGTTCTAAGTTATACGTGACACACTTAGATTAAGATCTAGTGGTCTTAATTCTGTGCAAAGAAGTAAGAATGTATGAATTGTATTTCTTTTTTTCTTCTCTAGAATGAAGAACGTTTACGGCAGGCATTGGAAATGCTAGGGAAGGCATCAAGACTTCTGGTCAGAGGACGCAGGTATAGCTTTATCCCTTTCTGTTTTTTTTAATGTAATTGAATCTTAAAATGTGGTTTTGATTGTGTTTTTTTTGTCTTGGTGTTGTTTTGTTGGGTTTATGTACTATTCTTACTTGAGACACACTTCAAACTAAGATTCAGTTTCTGTGGAGTATACCGTATTCATTCAGGAAACACCTGGTTTGTGTTCTGGGATGGGAGAATGTGAGCTGAAAGACTTCTGATCTGTGTTTGTTAAAAGCACAGAAACCAGTTTTCATTAATTCTTAAACTACTTCAGGATTTTTTTGTTGTTTTTTTTTTTCCCCCCAACATTAATATGTAGAAAGTACTTGAAAGTCTTCTATAGCTGTGGGATATAAAACTGAGGAATTAGGACTAACCTGAGGAAAGAAATCCACAGCGGTCTGATTCTGGGCTTCTTAAAGAAGACTGAATTTTGGAGTCTCAGTGGGACAAGTTTAATTGTAAATTGCTTGCACCAAACTTGACCTTCAGTACATCTTAGACTTGCTTCACGGAAACATTTAGGTCCTTTAAGAACTATATTCCCAGTTCATGAATATCAGACTTACAGATAGCTTATAGTAACCTCAGAACATACAGAAATATGTTAGTATATGTAACAAAGCATTCATCTTGTACAATGTTATAAAAACCAGGTTTCTCTGAATAAATACCAAAGATGTTCTTAACATGTACACAAAAGGAATTGCTGACTATATATTTACCTACTCTGTTAGTAAGATCTACTGCTGATTTTTAGTTGTGTTGCTGTTTATTCCAGTAGATTTGTCACTGTATTAGTTAAACGCTTTATAATTAGCCTTGGCTTCATTGTGCTGTATTCCTGGTACTGATACTCCTGTTTTCTTGGTTTTTAGATTAGATGAGGCTGCATTGTCTCTTCAAAAGGAAAAAAGTATTTATAAGGAAATTGAAAACTACCCCACTTGCTATAAGGTAAATTCTAAGAGACAACTTCTAATAATACATTTCAGTTTTTTTATTTTTGTAGTTAATGACAGGTGACACGTGACAATTGATGGGTACCTCCTGATTAAGGGATAATTTTCTTGCGAAATTATGAGAGTTTGTGGTAGTGGTGTTTCTCCAAACTTTAACTGTGCTTTAATAATTTTTAAGATAAGATGCTGTTATCTACAGGAGCTGTCAAAACCAAACAACACATGAAAAATAAAGATGCTATCAAAAATAACAAACTACAAAAATGGTTACTTGGAACAACAGTTCATTAAAATGTTATAGGAGATAACCTATTTCATACCCGCTGAGGACATAGCTCTCTACTTTTTCACTAGATTGTTCTGACTCACTTGTTGTCAGTATCTTAGGATGATTGTGAATTGTAATCACCTTTCTCATACTAGACATTAACAGTCTGCTATTTTTCTCATATTTTATTGTTAATGTCTAAAGAATCATTAGGCTTGCTTTTTTTTTTTTTTTTGTTTAGAAAACTATTGCTCAAGTCTTAGTTCATCTTCATAGAAATGATTATGTTGCTGCAGAAAGATGTGTGAGGGAAAGTTACAGGTAAGTTTACTTTGTGTCCTGTAATTTTAAACTGAATGTTTCACTAGTGTACATCTATCTTGCTTGATGTTGTTCTTTCATAAATTTTTAACCTGCACTTCTGTTGAGTTACAGTGCAATAATAATGTTCCCTGGTGTATGGCTAGCAGGAATCTTTTTCACACATAACAGTTTTAGCCTTAATGGCTACAGTGATTCTTCTTAACAAACCTAAAATAAAAAGTCATAAAGAACTAGTTACGTGTGACAGGGAAATGAGATGGAAATTAGAAGTTCTTGCCATGTTATAGGAGAAAATTTTGGTGTCAAAATATGGATTAGCGTTTAACCTTGGGAATTCTTCATTTCAACTTTCATTGAAACTTCAGTAGCAAAGTCTTGAAACAATAAGTTTTTACTTAAACTGTGTTTTTAGTGAAATGAACATACGTATGAGTTATGTATGTTGTACTTTATTTTTAGAAATAATCTTTCAAGATCAGTCTTTAAACATCTTGCTTATATTTTCCAAATCTCAAGTTTTATATATAGAAACTAATGACAGAATTTTTTGTATGTAAAGTGGAGAAAGAGTTTATTGACTAATCAGGAAAAAAAATACTAAAAATCTAATATTCTTGTTTTGTCTTGACTATGATTGTGGTCTTATTCTCAGCATGCACACTAATACTGCTTAAAGTTGAATTTTTATGGATATGATTCATGTACCTGAAGAAATCAACTCTTAATTTCCTTCAGTATACCAGGATTTAATGGAAGTGAAGACTGTGCAGCACTAGAGCAACTTTTAGAAGGATATGATCAACAAGATCAGGATCAAGTTTCTGAAGTTTGTAATTCTCCACTCTTCAAATACATGGATAATGATGTAAGTAGGCAGATCCTGTGATTGGGTTTTTTTTTCAGGTTAAAAGTTTTTTGGGGTTTTTTTCCTAGTAGAGGAAAATAAGAAGAGCACAGTCTCTGTATTTATTGTGATTTGCTGTCATGCTGCCCTGTGGCTGTGAACTTCCTGCACTCTTCTACTTTGCCTGCCAGTGATGGTGCTGCCTGCCTTTCAGATGGTATGAAGGATTAGGTGAAAGAACAGCTTGTTAAGGATTTGCTGAATTTGTTTAATGAGTTGACAAAAAATCAGTCCTCTTCTGCTTGCTTCTTTAAGGGCCAGAACAGTTTGCTGCTTCTGCTTTTTCTTAGAAATACCATGCAGCAGATAAATGTGCATAAATGTGAACAGAGCATGATGCCTACAGGATGACATCATTGAATGGTTTTTTCCATTGCTTGTTCTTAGCAAAGTACTCATTCAGGAGAGATTTTGAATTTGGAGCAAGTAGTTGTGTCTCTTTCCCCACCGTTTTTTATTTAATTGAATTTGTAAACTGTAGGAAGTATAAGATAGGAAAGGTGTGAAGTAATGGAAATATCCATCCCTGCCAAACCTTGTTAACAGTTGACTAATTTTACTTTGTTGAATAGTTAAAATTAAGTTGCTAGTCTTGCTGAACAACACTTCTAAGACTTTTTACGTGATCTAATACTAGATAATGTGTGAAGAGCTGCATACTGGAATTATTTCGTTTCTACATAAAGCTTGAACCAGAGAAGCTATGTGGCCAATTTAGTTGATAGAGCATCAATACAGATTTCATATCCCATTCTTCAGAGTATTTGAGAGAGAGAGAAATGAACCAATGTTATGTTTATTGCAAGCTAAAAAATACACCCTGAGAGCATCATCACTCTTGTTTCTGTATTGAATGTTGCCTGCTTGCTTATTGTGAGCATCAGTCAATTCTATGATAGTACAGAAATTAAACTTGCCTTGTTATTGTCAGTATGCCAAGCTTGGTCTTACTTTGGTGGTCCCAGGAGGTGGAATCAAGAAGAAATCGCCAAATGCTGCCCAAGACAAAGCCAGAGGACCAGCTGCAGTGGGCTCTCATGCTGATGAGGAAGAGGATGAATATTCTGGTGGACTATGCTAGCTACAGACTAGGTTGTCTTAAATATCTGACTGACTTGTGATGCTGAGCATATCCAAAGGTACCAGATTTACCAGAGCTTCATTGCAATTGTGATATGGGAAGTCTAATATTAACTTGGTAGTTTCTGGGTGCAGTGCAGGAGAAAAAGCATGATTGTACCCATCATCTTTGGACTTCATCTCTTAATTGGTAGGAGCTTCATTAGGGCCCTGCCTTCAGCTGACAGGAAAAATATTGAAAAAGTTCTACTAAAAGCACAGTTTAAAAGAACCCAAAACCTCAGAAGCACTGGAGGGAGAGTGGTACAAATTTTAAATGCTGAATTTCAACAGCTGACACTTTTAGTCCCAGTAAGATGCTCGCAGTTGTTTTTGGAGTTAAATGTATGATCATTCATCTGGCTATTTATCTGCTGTTTAAGACCATGTAAGGCAGACTGTGACAGGCAGGATTTTTACTTGTGTAAGCACTAGGGGGAGCATTCAGTTTGTTTTCAACATGTTTTTACTCCACTGGGGAAAATTGTTTTAATACCTTATTTTTTACGGTATCCACATGAGTGTAGAAAACACTGCGTCATCTAGGTTGAAGTTATCTTGCAAGCATAAAAATACACATCTGTCTTTCCTCATAAGAAATTTATTGACCTGAAGTCTTTGGAAATAAATGTCCATAGTGTTTGTAATGTGCACCTTAGGAAAGGAAGGAGTGAACAACTATTCTTAGCAGTGTTTTTGAAGTGTGCCTTAACCAGAAAAGAAACTGAAGTCAGCAGGTAAAATGCACTAAATATAAACTTCTGAAGACAAATGTTTGACAAAAACTTAGGTGGAATGTTTCAGTGATAAATGTTTGAGTTTGTGAGCATCCTAGGTGTTTATTTGCTAATCAGTATGCTAGTCTGAAAACATTTAATTCTTTCATATTTTCAAAGCACTGAACAGGTATTTCCTATAAGCGGCATTTTTCAAACTAGCTTAGAATCCAAGGTAACCAAATTTTAATGCGTCCTCTCTATTTTTATTTGGTTTCAAGTCACCATCTGTTTTGCAAGCTTCTTTAGTGTTTTAAATTAGTTTTACCATTTTACACTTAGAAG
Source organism: Picathartes gymnocephalus (assembly GCA_013390045.1). Lineage (NCBI taxonomy): Eukaryota > Metazoa > Chordata > Aves > Passeriformes > Picathartidae > Picathartes > Picathartes gymnocephalus. The sequence continues at coordinate 112,403 of WEKY01022393.1, forward strand.
TTGTCACCTCTAGAAGTTGTACCTGTGGCTTGTTTCTTCAGCAAGACCTAAGCAAGGTCTGCACTAGGGTGACATCACTTGGAAACCAGCAAGGATCTGTGTGTGATGCCCAGAGCTCTGTGAACACGAGACCAAAAGCACGGTCTAAAGTGTTGGGAGAGTTTCTGCCGTATTAAGGAATTGGATGTCATCAAAAATACCAAGCATATCTCTGACAAAATTGTGTCAGGCATAATTGTGATGAAGGTTCGACTTTTAGAGGGCTGATGCCCGCTTTCCCTGGGGTGAATACCACTCAGTAGCATTGAGACAGGAGCGCAAACTGCAGTATAATTTGCACTCACATTAAGAAGTCACATTATTCTATTTAATGGGTGTTCAAAAGCCAGTTTTGTGTCTTTGTCTTGTGTAATAATAGCAACCATGAGTTTTAAAGCTATTTAAGATGCACCTGTAGTTATTCACTATCTGATGGGTAATTTCCCATTGCTGTTGATGATGTATATAGAAGTTGTGGCTCTATGAAATTTTAGGAAGTGAGTTGCTTTTCTCTGAGAATGCTTGCAGGTATACATGAAAGATAGTTTTGTAGACTTTCCTAGAATTCTAGAACTCTTCTAGAATTTTTGCTATTGGAGCAACTCACTTCAGTTTAACTGAAGTTTAACTTCTGCCTTCTGGATTTGTTAATCAAGTTGAACATAACACTTTTTATGGTGAGTCTTTTTCAGAGGTAGAAAAAACGCACATGTAGGAGCTCAGGGAACACTGTGTCATTTTCTTCAAGCATTTCCTGCTCCTTCTAGTTCTGAAATCAGTTTTATTGTGTGAGCGCAACTAGTCTGCTTTTTGTGTGTGCATGCATCTGAAATGATGACGTGCACAAGAAAACTGAGAACTTTGTGTGCTTCTGTGGAAGAATTTGCAGATTTATTTAAACTGTGCTTGTAACACTAAAAGGCCCTTAAAAGAAAAATTAAAATTTGTGCATTACATTTTTAAAACATACTTTCCATATGGCCAAAAAAAAAAAAACCAAACATGTGCAACACTGTCTCCCCCCCTCCCCCAAGTTGTTTTTTTGTTCCATGCCAAGTGTGGAAAATCTGGGACAAAAGTGTCTGGTACTAAACATATTAAGCTGCCATTGAATTGACATTTCTGATTCTTAGCAGTAGAATCTTAATCTTTAATTGCAATGTTGCTGCAAAGACCAAATCTGCAGAAATGGAAGCTTCTGAAAATAAGATGGTCTATTTTATATAACTTATTCTCCTATTTTAGACAGTGAAAGTGTATTAGGAATGTTAACTGCCTTTTAGTAAATGTTTAACTATAGAAGAAACTGTCTGTATATTATGTGTTAGTGTTTGTTTCTATCTTTCAAAGCAATTTGCACACTTATGTAAATACCATTTAAGTGATCTAAAATGGAAAGGATAACATTTACAGCAAGAGAGTTTCCAAAACCAGTGTTAACTGTAGGAAAAAAAGTTAAATTGTGCATGAAGGCTGAGCAATGGCCAATGCAATGTATATGTAAAATCAGAAGATTTCTAAATTATCTATAACTTAATACGCAGATGATCAAGTGCAGTGTGAAACCTGTTCTTTACTTGTTCTTTTCCCAAATCTGTGGTGTAATAGAGTACAAAATGTGTTTGTAACAGCTCTACAGATGCTGCCTCTTGAGACGATGCTGTGTGTTGCACCAACGTGAAAAATAAAACTTGAAAATAATGCATGTGTTGTAGTTTTCTCTCTTGTTGATCAGGTCCTGCTGAGGGCCACCATTTGAAAATGAATGTTAATTATATTTAATTTGTTGCTGGGATAGATTTTCAAAGTAGTTTTTGGCATGAGAATGCAAGATTCTCATTATTCAAGTTGGACCCAATGGGGAGTTTGAAAAACAACTGGATTTCACCTAGTTTAAGGATATGAATTCTGTAACTCTTTGGAGATTTCATAATTGTAGAAAAATCACCTTTTCTACTATTTTAAACTGGAACTTGCTGGAATATCTGAAGGTTGAAGAATCTGGCACTGAAGTTCTACAGTGTAAGGGGAATTGTTTCTTAGATGCTGCAAATATGCAGCTGTATAAAATAAGAACTAAGCTGCTTTCAGGAAAAAAAAAAAAAAGCCATGTCATCTAGATTTATAATAAGTAGTGAACTTTTTTTGGATGCAGGAAATGGAAAAAAGAAGCAACTCCAACCTCTATGACTAGTAGTGGTAATAAAATTGGAGGAAGTAGATGTAACTTTAGAGAGCAGAAGGGAACCGCTTGGGATCTGCGGTTTGAGTCTGAGCAGGGACATTAATCTCTGAGTTAATGGTCTGTAGAGGCCCGCATGCCCAGGAGCTGGGCCCGTCTCCTCCTCTGCCTCCGTACCCGTGGGAGAGGATGTGCACAAGTGTTGTCTCTGGCCACCTTCCGCAAGGCTGGCGGGACTGTGTTTCAGAGTCGCTGTTGTGTGCCTTCCATGATTTCCAGAGTGGCCGTCAGCCTGGAACGGGAGCGGAGAGGCAGCTGCAAGGCTGCACGTACATTTCGAGAACATGTGCCTGTTGTGATTCATCTGAGTCCAGTGGGAATAGTGGTGAGGAGCGTGGCCGGACTCCGCAGTGCGCGCTGCCAGCGTTTTCACTGCTGTGCGACCGCTTTGGACTGCTCCACGGAAGCATTCCAGTCCTAGAGTGACAGAAGCGGGCTCCAGCATGTGCGCAGTGAGGATGGGTTGCCATTAGTTGCCTTGCTTGTTTGCGATTGGTATTTCCGCGCCTTTATTTTGCCTTGTTTCTGAGCTCTGCGTAACGCGGCGTGGATGTTATCCCAAGAGCGCAGCTCCCTCTTAGCGCTAGATGGTGCCGCAGAGCTGGCACGGGCCTTTCCCCCGCTGCCGGGAGCCGGCGTTCCATGTCCGCAACAGCTTCTGCCTTTAAATGTGCTCAGCTGGAGTATTGGTTTGGTTAGAAATATCCACACGGGGACCAGCTCTTACTGCTGCTTCTCGTGGCTTGAAACACCTGCCTGAAGTCGTAGAAGTCAACTTATGAAGACAGCTTAGGTTGTTGCGTTTCCGCTTCTCTGAATATGGGCCGGGGAAATTGGGTGATTAAGAGCCACGTTATGGATAGCGGGTGCAAATAAAACAGTAGCCAGTGTGCACTATAAACTGTTAAAAGAAATTTTCAGCTCCATCAGAGCTGGCTGATTCTGCTATTACTGGCACTCTTACTGCAGCCACAAAATTTTATGAAATGCCTCGTGGACAGAAAACAAGTATAGGGGGCAGGGAATGAACTGAAAATGGAAGGAGTGAGGAAGCTGGTCATCAGGCAATGGTGTGTTGATGGATGGAACAGAGAGCTCCTGCTGTAATTTGCTGAAAGGAGCTTGCTTTAAAAAAATATGCCACTTCCTGATCCATCCAGAGAGGCAGGGAGGGAAGGATGAGGACGGGCATGACTGCTCTCTCCATGCTGGGGAGAGGTTCTGCTGCTGCTGCTGTGTGCCATATGAGGCAGTATGAACACAGACACATCACATGCTTTGTGTGTCACTGACTGGAATTCAGGAATGAAAGGTAAAAGTTTTTAGCAGCAGACAGGGACTTCTTTGTTGTGTAGCTGACAACTTTCTAGCCAATGCTTACTGTGCTGTACTGCTCAATACATATCCCAGAGTAATTGTGTTGGTAATAATAGAGCAGGGAATTCATGAAGTGTAAAGACCTATGGTACCCCGTGTGTTTTATGGGTGCCAACTATTTTATTTAATTGACCACCGTCCAGTAATTTTCTGGCTCCTCTTTTGTGTCAATGTATGATTTTCCAGGCTGAATAACTGGAGGAAGAATGAGGATCCTCTCGGCTGCACTGGAGCCCGGAGCACAGGCTGAGTGTGTAAGGAGTGAGTGGTTAAAGCTGGGTGGACTTGGCAGTAAGCCAGCTGTGTAGCAACACCAACTGAGCAAAATATTGTAAAAAATTATAACAGAGCTGCAGTAAGAGTAATATATTTAAAAATTCTTCTTTAAGTAAAGCATGATCTGGTAACTTCTGCCACTGCCTTGATGTTTATCTTCTCAAACTTACCAGATACTGCACATTGTGGGAACTCCTGAGAAATAATTTTCTTTGAAACACCATCGAAGAGCTATTTCTCACCACTTTTAAACACTTCAGTCTAACCCTGATGCAAGACATGAGTTTGCATGAGCAGGGTGATAGGCCCTACTGCTGAGAAACACTGGAAATTGAAAGAAAACACCCTTGTTTTCTGTTGATTCAGGCTTTTTTTTTTTTTCTTTTAAATCTTAATATTCCTAATAAAAGGATTTTTTCCCCTTTGTAGCTCATGCATGCAATTTGAAATTCAAATAGTGGTTTTCCTGTATCTGTCATCCTGCAGCCACTAGGGAGCTGAAGATTTCTTGTGACTGCGATGGAGACAGAGAAATCAAGAGAGAAAATATGCACGTAACTGCACGCTAATCACTTTTTGGTTCTGGGTGTGCTAACACACTTGTGATCTCTTCATGGATAGGCTGTCAAATGGCTTCACATCTATGTGATTTTGCTACATTTTTTTCCCCTGCAGATGTCATAATGGTGTTGGAACAGGTGTGAACACCTCATGGCCAAACAAAATCTGGTATTAATGACATGCAACCAGGGTAGTAAGTGCAAGTAGCAGCCTGATTGCACACACATGCTTTATGCTTATCCCTCCTGGCATTTATAGCATGATAATTTTTGTTTTAGAAGGTAATGGATATCTAAATCAGGAACTGTATTTCAGACGTAATGTTTCTTCACAAGACTGAAGTGCAGTAATGGGATGACTTGAAATTTACTGTAATTTAGGCTATGTATTAATTGCTTCAACACTTTCCAGGAGGTTTCTGTTTCCAGGATAAATTTCTATGTATCTGTTTTGCAGGAAACAGATACGTGGCAACACTCCACATCTGTGATCACTCCACTGGACTTTGAAATAGTTTGTTTAAAAATGTAGGAGGGGAGAATTCAGAGTAATTTTTCTCAGGGTATTTCAGAATAGTGCCTATTGGCTTTTTTCTTTCTGAGTTTGTATTGTGGATAATTCCACTGATGACTATATGTAGTAGTGTATTGCTATAATAAAAAAAAATTGGCCAGCTTTAAATATGGACACTGCAGCTACTATGACTTTGATCTTTATGAACCAGAATATGGGAACTGTTTATCAATACATTCACTATGACTGACATATAGAAAGAGACTAGGAGGCAATGTGTGATGTAAAGGAGTGAACTCAGAGAGAAGAAACCAAGGATTCCAGCCCAGTGCTGAGTACTCACTCCCTCTTATGATTTCCTGATCATAGCCATGAAGTAGGGTGAAGGAACAGCTGGAGACATAATATGTTGTTTGACAAATAACAGAACAGCAGGATGAATCACACATCTGATAGCTTGTGTAAATCACAAAAGTCATCATTTTTGTCAGACACTTAAAGGTAGTTTGAGCATAATTCTGATGCAAGGCAGCAGTGGAAAGCATTTTTCATTATGTCCCTTCAATTAATGTCAAATTTATACTATTTTGTTCTACTGCATTTATTCAGTGGAGTTTCCAGATGCACAGCAACGGTACACAGAGTGTAATAAAGGGGATCCTGTTTGCTGCATAATTTCCATTCCTTTTAAGTTGTGTGCATTTTTTCTTTGCAGTAGGAACAGGAGTATTCCTTGAAGGCTTTGTTGTGTATCACTTTCTGGGGGGTTGTCTTGGTTTTGGGGGGTTTTGGGTTTTTTGTTTGGGTTTTTTTTTTTCAGTCTGTACTGAAGAGAAACCAAACCTTTGCTTTGGGTGGATATTCCAGTAAGTTTCCACCTTTTTGACCATTTTTTGAATGGGTTCTCAGCACCTTATTAAAATCATTACTTTTTTATTGACAAAGTGATGAACTTGGTTTGTGTCCATTGAAGAGAAACAGTAGCAGAGTTAATGTACTATCATGGATCTGGAGCAGATGGGAAAACTCATGGTCTTTATCAGGAATCCAAGATGTGCTGTGTTGATGGCAGAAAGGCTGGCATTTTGTCAGTGTTTTCCATTTTATCTTTGACCACATATAAATAATGGGTCATATAAATATGACACAAAATCATTAGACTTAGGCCATGCCCATGTTAGGAATTGTGGTAGATAAAATGAAGGCTTGAATTTCAAATGTACAAAGTATTTTTCCACCCTGAGGCAGACTTTCAGGGTCTGTCATTTGTCACCAAACTCTTTTTCTTTTGAGTGTAGAATTCATAATTCTCTAAGTTAACTGTGATGTGGCTGATTAATATAGTACATGCCATATGATACAGAATTATAGCATTTTGAGACAGCTGGGTTAAATAAGAATTAATTGCTTAAAATAGGAATGCTATGGTTTTTGTCAGTCTTCTAAGTTATTTCTGTGTAGTTTTTTGTGCCTTTGGCTCTCTTCCTGATTTTCCTAAACTTCCTTTCTAAGTAGTTTTTAAAGACGTTGATACTCCTGATTTCTATATGAATGGTTAGAAGTATCTGGCAGTGATTTTCTCTTCAGATGAAGATTTAAATTACTCCTAGACAACTGTGGTATATTTTTGTTCACCTCGTCAATCTCTATATTACATTTGTCCCTATGGTTCACTTTGTTTAAGGGATCCCATGTTACATATCAACCATGTGAGTCAGACCGTCTTACTTTGTGGTTTTTAAAGTGTTCTGGGCTTTTTTTTGGATGGATGACTGGCAGCCTGTGGAGCTTTGGCAAACTCTGATAGCCAGGCTGTAATCAAATTGTTTGGAGCAGGAGTCTAGGACAATTCTTGATTATAATCTTGTTTCAGTTGGTTGAGGTCTTTAGTATAAATGTCTCAGTGGTAGGAAGGAGAGGTTCCATGAAGAGCCTGGAAGCTGCATGTCCCATCTGCCCAGAAGTTAAAAGAATCAAAGGGTGAAACTTTTGTGACCAGCAGGAGAGGATGAAACACTGTGATAGTCTGTGCACAGATCCATCCGCACCCATGAGTGCATATGTCTTAAAAAAATCTCACTTTCAGGAAAGGACAAGTAACTAAGGTAGGGAAATGGCATTTATTTTTTATTCCTTCCGTGATGCAGATTTAAAAAAAGAAATTATGGATGCTTTTATAGCCAATATTGTAATCACACAGCTAGAAGCAAATTCTGAGCTCTAGTTTCAGATCTGGATCATCAATGGAATGTCCTTGGACCACAGTGTGGGAGATAATTTGGAGCCCAGTGTTCTCCAAGTACATGGTAAGCAGTAAACCCTCTCCTTCTCTCTCTCCCTCCATCTCTCTCTCTCTCCTGTTAATGTATTTGCCTACAGAATATAGCAGATCCTCATCTGTGCAAGGTGCGCTGCCTTGAGGCAGCCAACTGTACCCACCGGCCAAAATTCCTGCAGCAAAGGATTGCAAACTTTTGGCTTTCCACCCTTTCTCCCAGACAGGCCTCCATGGCAGGCAAGGGCTGGACTGAGACTCCTGTATGTGTTTACCAGCCACAGACTCCCTCTCTTGAGGGAGGGGGAGGGGGAAAGATACTCACTTTCTCCCTCTGTCAGGGTTTCTAAATGCTGGATCATGCTTGCCAAAGCACTGAGCAGAAGAGACAAGTGGGCAGGGAGATTGAGGCCAAGGATGAGTTGGAGGTTGAAACAACACCCACCATTTGTCAAGGTCATCAATTTACAGGCAAATTGTCTTTGAACTTCCTGGGTCTGTTTGAGTTATTACTGAAATGCAGCAGTTTCCAGAGCTGAAGGATTCACAACATAGTCATATGCAGAAACTCCACCATGCAATAATATGAATTGTTGTTCTTGCTAAATTGAGTTCTTGCTAAATACTACTACAGTACGGATTTAAAATAGGAGTTTGATGCTATTTAGACTAATTGCTGGACTGGTTAGCCTTCCATCATCACTTCTGGTTCTGCTACATGCCTTGGTTCTGCTATTCTCTTCTGTCATGAGAATTTATTGTCACATATTGTGGTCATGGCACTGTTACACCCAGTGATCCTATACTGGCTTACTCTCCTTCTATTTGTTACATAGAAATTGCTGTGCTTCATCCTGTTGGTTTAACAGACTGTTAATTAGACAGTTTCTAAGCAGTAATGCCAGGTAGGAATAAATCTGCCAGACAGTAACCTTGCTGTAACTCTCCAGTTATAGTGAGTGGGTAACCTCAGGTCAAAAGCATTTGTATTCTGCCTTTAGTGAAAGCAGGTCTGAATGAAGAGTTCTAGAAAGGGATAAATATATCTGAAGGACTAACATTCAGAAATACGAAAAAAAGCCTCTGAACATTATGCGTGGAAAGCTTTAGCACAATCTGATATGCTGTCTATTACAGTCAGTCCTTAGTTAATTGCTGACATTAAAATACTCATAAGACCTGCAGTCTGACATTTTTTGGCTTCCTCCCCTCCCTGCCTCCTTCCTTTGCCCTCTCCTCAAAAAAAAAAAAGAAAAAAATTTAAAAAAAAAAGCACAGTAGTTGTCTACTTTATAAGACAATCTCATAAATTACCATGGTGGAGTTAGTTGTCCAGCTGCCTGTGACCTGCTGGGTATTTGTCAGAAAAAAAGAATTCTAAGTGTTTAATGTCTTAATATGAATGATTCTCCATCCTAAAGTTTGGACAGGATTGATTATTCCCCAGTTTAAAATATTTTCCTCTTTCATTCCAAGAGTAGTAACATTAACCTAATCCCAGGGAACCTGTCACTCAAAATACAGATAGCATTGGAGATATAACATAATTGGAGAGAAAAGCTGGCAATTTGCCCACAATTTCAAAATGTTATTGGTCTCTGATCACCATACTAAAGGGAAGCCAGGTTCATTTCATACGTGACTTACTAACCTAGAACTGAGTTAATTTTAATGGAGAACATTTGAAAAACTGTTCAGCCAATGCTAGTGTTGATGTTGTGTTTTCACTTTTAAGAAGATTTGGAAAAAGACACACACATTGCTGCCCCAAGGTCAGAACTTTCTGTGAACCTGCAGCCCAAAGCTGTGCAGCAAGGAGAACCAACTTGTACCTCATAATCCACGAAAAAGGAAGGATGCTTATCAGCAGTAATCTTGCTTCTGCCTTTACTTTTCATTTAGTTTCATCCTCTGAGACCTGCATTTATAATGTTTTAGATGCTTTAAACTGGGAGTGATGGTTGAGAAGCAATCCAGCCAGAATGAGGACAGGACAGCTAGGGACACAGCCTCCTCTAGACTTTCTCTCTTGAGGTGACAGATGTACTGTTCATTTTAATACATCTACTTCTTCAGGTAAAGCCGCAAATAATGGAAAAAGGATGACCCACAGAATTTGGGAGATAATGCTCTGGTGGCCTCTCTGGGTATAAGATATGAACTCATGGGACTGACTGGTCCTTTTATTTTGTTCACCCGCTTCATTTCACCTCTCTTCAGCCCCTGGAAAGAGAGAGAGCAATGAAATCAAGGCAGAGAACTGTGAGAAACTAAACTCCTCATACGGGGCAGCTGAAGAAGTCAAGCATCTGATAGTAATCGGTTAGTAAATTAAATTTTAACAACCTAGAGGTTGCATGCAGCCCAGTCCTGCTCCCCTAATATAAATCACTCAGATTTTCAAATATGAAACACATGTTTTCTGTCTGACCTTGTCTTTTATGGAGCAGTGGAGATTGCAAATGCAGATGCTCAGGTTTGTCTGCTTTCTTGGCTGCCGAGGCTGTAAATGGCAGCGTTGCTCTCAGAGCGCACGTGACGCTGACATTGCTCGGCACACTGGAGAACAGATATGGCTTTGGGCAATAAAGCTGAGCTGGATCCTGTTCAAACAGTTCTGCTCCCTTTAGGCCTTGCTCACCCAGGGCGGGACTGTGACCTCAGATCGCAGGCCTGACCTCTCTCCCTTTCCTTGCCTGGGAGGGAGGGGATGCCAGCTGCCCCCGTGACATGGCTGAGAGCAGAAGGCTGGCAGTCACCTGCCCCCTCTGCCTGCAGCAAAATGCAGCCTTTACCCCTTTCCTAGCTGTTCTGCCTTAAGCCCAACAGCCATGGAGCACTCTGGCTCAACTGGTCCCTGACAGCTTCCCCCAAGCTTGTTCCCTGAAGCCACAAGCTCCAACACCCACTTGAGCACTGTCACCAGTGGTGACCCTTTTCCCAGAGGTGTTCAATGGACTTGCCCAGTCAGGTTTCTCTTTGAGGGCCAAAGCCCTTGTACTGTTATTCCCCAGGAGGAAGCTGGGGCTCCCTGCATACCATTTCTTCCCTCTTTCTCATCAGAAGGACATGTCCCAGTCTGACACCTAATTTTTAGCACTGCTATTCTGGAGCTGAAGGGGAAGCTGCATGTTTAAAGCTTCAGATCTGCTCTGACAACAGTCAGTGGGAATTTTCCTATGTAGGTGCTAAGTATTATTCAGTGTAAGCAAAACTTGGCCCGTTAGCTCTAAATTTTTTTCCATTATGAATCAAATCCTCTCTTTAATTTTTGCTTGAAATCTTTCCTCCTAGAGAGGAATTTGCTGTAACTATAACACTGCCATGAAGTATTCCAGCCATGAGAGCTTGAAAATAGTCTTCTTCCTTTCTAGATGTTTCTTAGGGAGTCTGACTTGGTCTAAGGCCTCTGTGATTTATTGAGTATTTTGACCCATAGAGGGATGTTGCTGGTTGTTGGGAGAGCAAATGGATTTGGTCCTAAGGGCAGCTTTGTAGTCTGAGGGGTTAACAAAAGCTTCTGATGAAAGCACGTGCCCATGTATCACTGCTCCCTAGGACAGCTTGAAAAATTAAAGTCCTGGGCTTAAACTTCCTTATAACCACCAAAATAAAGCAAGCCTGGGCTTCAGGGGAAGTTGGGTGTGCCTTCCTTTAGATGTGTTACAGCACTAGGAAGGGGCACTGTGGGACTCTTCTTCAAGGAAAGGACAGTAAACCTCCCCATCCTCAGTCACACTGTCCCATCAGTGAGTTGGTGATCTGTAAGACCCTGTCCTGGAGTCTGGGAGAGGAAATAGAGGCAGTGAGGATGAAGGGAATAAGAACCAGAGAAATGAAAATGTGCAGAGGCCAAAGGCCAGACCAGGACCACCATTTCAACCTTTTGCTTTGAGGAGACAACATTCTTAAATAATCTCTGAGAACTCCTATTGCCTCCTGTCCATACCTATAAACAGGATGGGACAGTAAGGACACATCAGTGGGACAAACAGTACCAAGGTTCTAGTACTGACATTGAGTGTGATTTGGGTATTTTACAGTGATCTAGCTCTAGCCTGGTTCTCTGCATCATCTTTTGTACTTCTCTATGACCACTCTTGTCACATCTCCTCCCCAGAAGGAAAAGGGCTGAAGGCAAAAGACATCTGGTCCCATGAACTGAATTGCCTGTAAGAGGTTATAGCACATTTAATATGCACCTGCAGAGCACCCTCTGTGTTAGATTCAAATGGAATGGACTCAGACAGTGTGCTACAAAACCACCCCATGACACAAATCAGAGTTTGATAAGAGGGATCTGCTTGGGAAGCTGCCCTCAGTGCTGCCCTGCAGATCCGAATTGCAATGCTTCTGCTGTGGACACACCACTAGCAGGAAAACAGACATTTACATTTTACTGCAAAGAGGAGTCCCCAGAGAGCCCTGCGATACCTTTGCACTAAGCAACATTTAACAAGATTTTCTTCTAAAAGTATTTCATAGCCATATAATATCTGGAGAAATGCTTTGAGGTGGGAGGGAATCCTTTAAAGCACTTCGGTTTAGTTGCGTGAAAGAATTTAGTCATGTGGCCAACAGTACAGTCTGTAGTTCAGCATTGCTTTGGATGTTCACTGATCATCTTCAATCTTAGTTACATTACTGATCTTTAAAACTTGCTGATTACATGAGGCATGTGAAACTGCCTTCGTGAAGACTTCTGTCAGCAGCCTTATTCTCTTCCAATGCCTGCTTTCTTGTACAGGATCTTCAGCATTCTTTTTCCTGTGTAGTTAAAGCTTTTTATGATTATTTTTAAAGGCTAGAGTTCTAATTTCCAAGCTGATGAAGTCCTTATCAACATTAAATGAGCCTTTGGAGTAGTCAAGTATATGGTAAAGGTGGAAATTAAGTTTTCACCTACTGAAAGTTTTTATTGTAAATGCTTTAGCATAACATCCCTGCACTAGCCAGTTAATACAGACAGTATGTGCTGATATCATTAATGTATCTTGTAATGTAGGAAGCCCTTTCCACTCATTGTAGGAACACCACTATGAAGTCTTTTCTATTAGAGGGTTACAGTGTGTGAAGATTGTATGTAGGAAGGTAAATTGATGTACTTTATTCTTCAGAATAACAGGCTTATTTTATTTGAGATGGTGTCTTTAACACTTATTTTAGGCTTTTAAACCTGGAGATGTTAGTCACTAATGCCTATTGTTGTAAAAACTAAAAGTTAAACCTTCTGTATGAATTGCTGTTTGTTGACAAGTTCCTGCATTTCAGTATCATTTCGATTTGTGTGTTGTTACTGTCTGGATGTGGTTCTAGTTCTGCATTAATTTAAAGTAATAACAATGGAGTGATTTGTTTAGGATTTGCTTTTTTGGGTTTTCTTTTCACTGTTTTCCTCTGAGGGAAAATGTGTTAACAGCAGTCTTGGTTATGATGTGATCAAGAACACGGCAGCACTCTCCAGTGAAATTCCCATTTGCAGTGATCTTTGCAACCAGGTATTCTTTTATCCTATGTTGTGCAGAGCCACGAGGCTGATGAAAACAGACCTGCAATCCATCAGTTCTGGGCTGTACTGCCGCCTCTCACTATTGCACAGGCTGGCTTCATCACCCTGCTTCAGCTGACTTCTCTTAAACCAAGCATCATGTTCTTTTATTCAGCAGGCAAGCCCTTCCTAGCAGCTGCAGTGCCTCCTCTTAAACCTGGGGCCATCTGGAAAGCTGGCTGTTGTGCCAAGACTGCACTGATCTGGTCTGCACTGTGCTTGGTCGTGGAGGTGTCATGGCTCTCCCCAGCTGGATCGTGGTAGGGCTGAACCATCCTGGGGAAGAGGCCACGATGCCTTACATGGCACAGATCTGTAGCTGTTTCTGTGCACTAACTGACAGGAAAGGAGGGAAACGGGTCTGATGGGAGATTTTGGGGCCTTGCCTTTGTGCAGAGTCCTTGTTACTGCTTTGTGGTTACCAGAAGCTGTAGGGCTGGGGGCTCCCAGATGGCTGAGATGGCTATACACAGGCTTGTGGAGTTGACCTTGGAGACTGAATCTTTCATGTGAAGAATGAATGATCTTTGTGTCTCTGTGGTATCTGCAGCTTTTGGGAAAGGTGGCAGATGTGGGACTCTGTAAGCTTGCAATCTTTCAGTGCATTACCTGGATCTTGCTTTGCTGGTCTGGGTAGAACCAGCTGTTTGCTAAGTGCTGATGGCACAGGTCACTGGAGCAGGGGACTGCTCTAAAATGCTCCACTTTGGGATTCTCCCAATAAAAGAGGCCAGCCACCAAGTAGACTCAGCCCGTCCACAATATTCTTAAATATTCCCTAAGCTATCTGCCTGGAGGGGACATCTGAGTTTGGTTTCTTCTAATCACAAATTACTTAAGGGTCTGCTTTTGCTGAAAAAAACCCCGTACCGTAAACCTGCTAATGTAACAAATCTATACACAACATCTATGCAATGCATATGGTTATATGTAAAATATAAAAATACATGCATTGCATTAGTTGATAAAGCAATTACTTAATGCAGCATCACTCCTATGTGCCATGGCATGACACATATGAATTAGCTTTAAATGTGTTTTTTTTCCAGCGGTGCTATATGGCTGTGAATCTTGGTGTTTCCTGGTGGCTACATACAGTATCTAATGGGAAAGATTGCACAGACTCTGCTACAAAGGTGACTGTTTGGAGGGGGATTTCACTGCTGAAGGCTCCCATATTGTTGCCTTTTTTCTTAATTAAGACTGCTGTTAACACTTCTTCCCTCAGAAGTGAGATCTAAATCTGAAGCGAGGTTTCCCCCACAACCCCTCCAATTTATCTGAGAGCACAAAGTTCCTCCAGCAAATGTTATGGTTTTCTCCTGTAAGCACCTTGAGGCCCAGGAAGTTGCTTATGGCCACAGCTGAGCTGGGATTGGCCATTCTGCTGTGGCAGCAGCAATTTCTATAAGCTCTTCAGTGCTCTTCCCTCTATGTTGTATAATTATTCATCTGCCAAACTTATATGTATTTTTCCTTTTTTATTCTAGCCCCTGGGGAATTAGGGAGTTAAATTTTATTTAATGTCAGTCCAATTGTCTCAAACTTCTTTGAGGGTGAACTGGGAAGTCCATGGGAGGGGGCTGGAAGTCTTCCAAACTCGTAAGACCTGCAGAGCTTAGGGAGCTCTTGCACTAAGTTTTTCATTGTGGATTTCTTTGCCAGATCAGCTCTAAAACAGACTAGAGATCATTGTGATGAAAGCTAAAGAAGGCTGAATGCTAAAGAAAATATAACAGCTGCTGGAATGTGCAAATGTGCAGTCAAAGCTGTACCTGACAGTGGAGAGAGATCCAAGATACAGAAGTTCATGGGCTAAAACTCACTGAAATACAAATTACTGGCTGTACAATGTAACTTCTTCAGAGGTGCTTGTATATTCAACTACCTGAAAAAAGGTTGGGGCGAGGTGGGGGTCGGGCTCTTCTCCCAGAGAACAAGTGATAGGACAAGAGAAAACAGTCCCGAGTTGTGCCAGGGGAAGCTTAGCTCAGATATTAGGAAAAATTTCTTTACTTAAAGGGTTTTCAGACATTGCATTAAGATGCCCAAGGAAGTGGTGGGGTTATCATCCCTGGAAGTGTTCAAAACAATCTGTGGATATGGCCCTTGGGGACATGGTTTAGTGGTGGATTTGGCAGTGCTGGGTTAATGGTTGGACTCGATGATGGTAAAGGTCTTTCCCAAACTAATTGGTTCTATGATTCTATGACAGGACTTCAAAAACTAAATCTCTTTATAACCTTCTCAAATCTGCATTCAGTTTTTGCCTTTCAGAAGTACTGCTTTGTGCCATTGCCTTCTGATCTTAACTGATTCCAGTCCTCCACCCTTTCTTTGCCTTTCCTTCTGTGTGTGCATCTGTTTCGTGCTCCCATTGATTTGTGTGTTTTATAGAAAGGTCTGGCTGGTGCTTGGATCACTTTCCCTGTTTTCCCTACAAGACAATGCCAGCTGCTTCATACAGGCATTGGGCTAACCTGTTCAGTTGGCTTTAGCTAGGACCAGCTCTAGTGTTTCACCTTCACATGAGCCTTTCTGGTATAGTTTATCTCACTCAGAGCACAACAGCTGCAAATAAACAATTTGCTAGTAGTGAGCACAGAGACTTGGCTGTACAAACTTGTTGGCTCTGAAAGTAAGCTCGAAAGTTAAGTGAGCCAGGGGTATGGGCAACTAACTTCTTCTACTAGCCCTGGAAAAATCCTTGCCCCAAAAGGAGATCTGGGCATCTCTACTCAGTCACGCCCTTTTTTGTTAAGGTCCTGGAAATCCACAGAGTTGTTTCTAACTCAGTTGGGTGATCTCTGGGACCCACTTGAAAATAAACAGACACATCATCCAGCAATGTCTACTTTCCCTGTTCCTTGCTCATTCCTCTTTTGGGGAGTTGCCTATCTTCAGAATGCTGAAGATCTACTTTTCCCCTAGTTATTGCAATCAATCCATAAATAATGCATTTTCCTCTCTAAATTACATTTAATTATTCTGCCAAAGTTATTTCAAGGGCATGCAGTGATCACAGGTAAGTATCCCCCTTTTCCTCTGTCTCCCTCCAATGTAACCTCCTGCTCGTTCAATCAGGAAAGTTGATCTCCATTTTGGAGAGGCTGTATCTGCCTCCCAGCAAGAGACAGACAGCTTTACCTAGGCAGGGATCTGCTTACCTTGAAATGTTACCTCTTCATTTCACTTGTAATTCAGCAGTTCAGGGGTAACTTCTGCCTTACGTTACTGAAGTAGCAGAGCAGAAAGGTAGTTTTGTATGACTCACATGTTCCACCTTTTCTGTAAACTTTATTTTCTGTGTGGTATTTGCCCAATGCGATGAAATCACTGCATACCTGATGCAATTTTTTCTGTCCCACCGGTGCAAAGCTGTAAAGAGAATCTAACCTGCAACAACTGAGGCTCAGACACTGCTGCAGCACATGGTATTTATAATCCTACCACTTGATTAGGTGCTGAATGGTGTCTGGAGAGGTATATGTGCTAATTCAGTTAACTTGAGTGGCTCTGTTTGAAAAAAGAGAAAAAACTAACTAAAAAAAAGGAGAAATTACATCATGGACCTGCTCCCTAAAATCCATTTCTGTTCAGGGACTTCCACCTGTGTTAGATACTTTAAGTGAGCAGCCTTCAAGCTTTTAAAAAATGTGTTGAGAATCAGTGCCGTAAGAGCCTCCAAAGAATTTTCTAGGAGTCTTGATCTTGCTTTTGACAGGCACTGCCAATACTGAAGAAGTGAAGAGAGAGGCAATTCTTGATGTACTATGCAATCATGTGACCTAGTTAATAATTTTTCGCCCTCCCGCGTCAGTTCTGAGGAGGCTCCCGTGTTTCTTGTAGTCATGCTGCCTCTAAATGCTCAGACAAAGGCCATGGCGGGCGCAGGAGGGTGGCACCTTCGGGCTGTGGTGGCAGTGCTGAGGAGGGGCGGGGGATGGAGGAGCCTCTTGGCGGAGAGCCGGAGGAGAGCAGGAGGCAGCTGCCCCTGGCAGCCCCCTCGCCGGCCGCCCACGCCGGCCTGTCTAGACTGCCGCCCTGCGCGGGGCAAGGACTCTCAGCTCAGCCCTTCCGAGTCGAGGAAAGCTCCCGCTGAGGGAATTTCGCCTCGGGGACGAATGTGAGCTTAAGCATCCAGTGGGTTTTTAAGCACTTTCTATCTCTCGGCTCCCCGTGCCTGCATTTTGCTGGCTGAAGGCCCTGAGCGGGTCGGTGCTTTGGGACATAGTGCTACCGGCTGGCAGCTGGTCAGCTTGTGTCTCACCGAGAAATTTCCCTGCCATTTCAGACCTGCTCTTGCTCTGACCCGGGGTGAGACGCACAGCTCCAAAGAGTTTTATGGGACAGGCATGCCATTAAAAGTTGAAAGCCAAAAATAACTTTTCCTCCCCCTCCCTCGGTTCACCTCCTACCTTCCAAGCCCATATTCATGAAGAGTGGGGAAAGGAAGGGAGAGGCATGAGAAGACTGTCAGAAAGAGCAGTGCCTGTAAAATTTTTGGGGTGGGCTGCAGTGTCTGCTTTGGTTGCTGAGTCCTGAAGCATTTCACCAGTAATAAAGTTTCACCCCAATGTTGTTTTTGACAGAACTGTAGCTCCTTTTCAAAACCACCCCTGGACATTTTATCAGCTGTAATAAGCACATGGACAGATTGAAGAAGTAATAGCTACATCCTAAATGCAACCAGCACTCTCCACGGGAAAAAAGTTTGAAGAAATAACATTTCTCCAGGAGATGGTGATAGTGTGCTGCAGATGTCTTTAACAACAGTCTGATGCAGTCAAGGAGAAGAATCGCTAATTAGCTCTGCTGCCCGGGGTGCTGTGACTGCGCTGGTCGAAGGCAATCTCTCTGGGGACCTTCTCTGATCCCCAGAACCCTATCGCAGCCGCAACAAGCAGAGCCGATAGCAGCGTGAAGAGCAGGTGACTACAGCGAGGAGAAGCCAAGCAGGGAGGACTCAGCAGCTCTGCATACCAACTAAGATTTATTTAGCTGATGGGGAGAGACTAACTGAGTCAGGCCACCAGGAGTTTCACATAGAAGGACCAAACCTCCTATGCTCTGCTCCGGGAGACCCCGAAACACAGGTAAAAGGGGGTTTTCTACCCCTCAGACCCCAGGGGTGGAGGCACAAACATGACCAATTGGGAAAGCCCAAGGGTGTGTTCCAGGGGTGAGGGACAGGTTACACAGCAAACGGGAGAACAGGGGAGGGGGGGTACACCTCTGAGGGCTAATGCATAGCCAAATGACAGAGACCTTTCTAGAACTTGGGGCAGGGGTGAAAGGAGAATGACAGAGGAGAGAGAGGGATTCTCTCACTCAACCAGGGGAGGGGACAGATAATTGACAGGGAGAGTATACAGTGTCCAAACAAGGGTACATGGAACAAACCAAATTACAATTAACCAATAAAAACCACTGCATCAGAGAAGGAAGGTACTGGACTTGAATGACTCTAAGGACGGAGATCCCCCAAGTTTTTTTATCCCTTGTAGTTAAAAAAATTATTTCTCATATCTAATGGGAATCCGTGTTGGGACTTGTGAATGCTGCCTCTTGTTCCATCACAGTGCACCTTTGAGAAGAGTCTGGTTCCATCCTCTCTAAAGCCACGTATTAGGCAGTTGAAGATGGGAACTTCCTTTAAGCACCCCAAGTCTCTCTGCCTATTCTTACTTGTTTCCTAACACTGTTTAATGTTTTATATTGCTTCCAGAGACCAGATCTGGGGCTAGGAAACAGCACTTAATGTAGGTTTGCCCTACAAGCTGTAACCCAGTGAGGAGCCTGGGGAATGCCAGGAGTGAAAGGAGAGCTTGAGGGAGGACAGGTGTCATGGGGAGAGTGTAGTGACTCCCGTTTTAGACCTTTGGATTGATCACCATAAACATTTCCTATGGCTTGGAATTGAATGGCACTTAATCTTGATAGTAAAAGTCTGGAAACTCGTGTTAGTGATCACTGCTAGAAGAAGTCAGATTTTATGCTTTATGAAGTGTTCTTAATAAATGCAGTACAGTCAGGTCTCATAGCCATCCTTTCTGTAGAGAGGTTTTCTTCCCCTGATGTGGATGTTTTTCAGGAAGTGTGCAGGATGGAGGGCCGGCTGTATAATAGTGTACCAGCAGAAATGGTTTACTCACCACCTACAATGGCTCAGTGTGGTTTTTGATCCTTTTTTTTGTTTCTCTACAGCTGCAGGAGGTAGTCCTGTGGAGAGGGCATGGGCTTGTGTAGCAGATACTGGGAACTGTGCTCCTCTTGTTTGCTGACTGGTAACTGTTTGTGAGAGAGCGTGAATGTAAAGGGGTACTTTCCAGAAACAGAAATAATCAGATGCTTGCACCATGGTTCAGAGTTCAGTTCCTATTCCACTGGCTGAAAGAGTCTACGTAAAAGAAAAAAAAGATGAAAACTTGAGTGGTACTGCTCTTGACATCCAAACCAGTTCTCTTTTGGTTTTATATGAAAAATGGGACTTCTGTGAGTCTAATTTCTCAATCTGACCTTTTCCATTATATCTATAAACTGAACGAGGCCATAAACACCTGCAAGCAAATGTTTTAATTGTTATATCAACAACATAAGCATGTATGGGGGGCTTTTTAAATGGCAAAAAGGACTGAATCTGGTAGTGTCTGCCTTTGTGAAAGTCAGGTGCACCTGGACAGAGGTGTGCCTTCCATCAGCCTTGGAGCTTTTGTGGCAGTGATGCTGCTGCCACAGCAGAGTTATACACCATCCTTCCCTCCACGGCATCTGCAGGCTTGAAAAGGGACAGGTGCAGTGTAGAGTCCTTGTCAGCTATGTCTATGTGCAGCTGCGTTTGTCACCTCTAATAGTCATCCCCAACTCACCCTCTCTAAAGCTCTCGCCCCTCTAATTTCCTCTTTACTGCTGCCTCGTTTTTGTGGGACTTATGTGAGTTAGGGGTTTTACTGGCAAAATAAGGTGAGTTTCATCTGTAGGTTAAACTCTACCATAGCAAGCAGGTTTTTCAAAATCATGAACTAGACTGTTGTCTCAGGCTGAGTCACAGTGTCTGAATCTTGGTGAAGTGCAGCCAAATCACACTGTTGATTAGGTACAACAGTCCTTGATCTATTTTCATCCATCCTGACAGGTTTCATAAGTACAGGCTGGGAAAACTGATGACGGAAAGAAAAAGTTTCAGTTCCTAGTCAGCAGCTAGATGCAGTGTGCTGAGAGCTGGCTAACCTCTCTGCTTTGTGGACCTTCCAGATCAATTTGTAATAGTGAAGGAGGAATGGTTTTGGAAGTAGGTGTTGCCAGGTGAAACAGAAAACACATTTCTGTAAACACCATTGGTTGCATTTGATTTTATTTCTCAGAGTTTAAAACTGGTGTTTTTCTTTAACAATCCCTCATGTCTGGTCACCCTTGCATCATTTTTCCATATTACCTGTTGCCATAGTATTCCAGAAATGGTGCCAATGTGATTTGAGATGAGTGAAATTGCACATTGCTGTGTGTTTACCTTTAAGTTGGACAATGAGAATATAATGGAAAACTGCACCAGACGTCTAAAACTAGCAGGGCTGAGAACTGTATTTGGGTGAATATATTCACTTGCACAGCTTTAGGTCTATCCTCTAGCTCCCTCATTTAATACTTGGGCCCCTTGCATGGTCAGTGGAGAGAGATGCCCCAGTTATAGGGAATGCATGATCTTCTTCATGCATGTTCTTCTTTGCCCTCAACCATATAGGAAGCATGAAACTAAGTATTAAATCATTATTCTCTGTTGCTGCCAAATGACTAAAGCTTCTCCTCAACAAGTGACCATCAGAATATTTATATGTGTATACATGTGTTTTTATCTTCCAGATACCATGTTGAACTGCAGCCCCAAATGCAAGCAGAATTATTGTCTTCTCTTGCCTCTGTGACCCATACTAATACTGCAAGATGAAGAGTTGTAGTAAATGAAGGCTTACAACTATTTACAGGTTGAATAGCTCTGGTAGGAGCCAGTACATGACTAGTAAGGAAAAAACTTTGAAATGGGTGCGTCCTCTACAGATCCCTTTTAGAGAAGTTAATTCCTCTGTCTGTTTCATTGCACTTGTTCAGCTCCTGACCTGCAATGCAGAAAAGCTCTTTCCTGAGTCACTGAGCCCCAGGATAGGTTTTCCCCTTTTCAGTTGGTTGTGTAGACATCATGCTTACCCAAATCCTTTCATCCTTATTCCTCTAGTTCATATTCTTGTAGCTGGAAGTGGAGGAAACCTCAGTGGGCCATGCTGAGCTGCAGGGAAATGCTCCAATGTATCCCTCAGAGGCTGCTGGCTGGGAAGATGCCCTTTTCACTGCTCTGCATGCCCTGAGCTTGAGCTCAGTGCATGGGTATCAACAAGCCTGGCCACAGGAAAAAGGGACTCTACCTAAGACTGCAGGTGTTGAAATCGGCTTCCCCAGGCTGCAGGCGGGACATTTGGTTCAGAGATGTTTCCTACAGAGTTCAGTGGAAGGTGGCACCCTCTGTTTGGGGCTGGTCACTTTGGTTGGTGACTCCAGCCTCTGCACAGGAGACCTTGAGAAGTGTTCAGCATAGGGGGCACCTCCCTGGATGTATTTAGAAGGAGACCTGGAGTCATCAGAATCTCTGCTTGGTCAGCGGAAAAGGAAAGGGATGGCTGGAGCAGGGAAAAAGAGAAATGCATCCACCTTCTGCTCCAGTACAGCAAACTCAGAGTCTGTCAGAAACCCTGGTGGAGACCAGTGCCCTTCCTCTCCTTTGGACCCCAAATAAGACCACCACCATTTTTTTTTAATTTTTTTTTTTTAGCTGAAAGTAATTGAAGTAGCTTCATAAATTCCACAAATGTGGTAGAATGGCTGTGGAGTCTTGTCTAAGCAAAACAAGCAGGAGAAATATTACTTCATAAACAAAGTACTAAGGATATGGTTTGAACCCATACATCATGAGCTAATTACCCGATGGGCTGAGTACTGTAAGTGAAACAGCTCACATAGATAAGCATCTGCTAGATAAAAAAGGATGATTCAAAAAGCCATCTGAAAATGCATTTCGTCTCCTTGCTCACAAATAACCTTCAGTCATTTTCTTTTGTAATGAAGCACTTTCAGCTCTGCTAGATTTCCTCAGTTCTTGCATTGTGTCTTTTATTAGGGTGGGAGTACAACAATGCCATTTCAAAAGCCAACCTTTGGTGTCTCCCAGTGCCTTGTGCTAGTTCAGGAGTGGGAACCTGCCTGTGCAAGAGAGAGCTTGAAGCTGGACTTGAGCTGGAACCACTGGGGAGGAGGCAGAGCTGGCTGGCAATGGGATCTCTATGTCAGAGCCCTGGCAGCTGTGAATTTGTGCAGATTTTTAGGGGACAGGGAAGGGGATCTGTGATGTGGCACACAAGACCTGATGACAAGGGATGGAACACAGCAGTAAAAGCCATGTTCGTCACAGTAGGCATGAGGAAGAAAAGGAGCAGAGTCAAACCATGCAAAAATGATGATTTTTGACCTCTAGGGGCCCCATTGAAACAATCTTAAGTGATATACTTTGCTTATTTGTGCATCAGAGCAATTCATAGATAGAAGCATTTTTTGAGTTTTTTTTCTCATCTAACTATTTGTTTCTTTATGTTTTCTTTTTTTTTTCCCTTCCCCTTTGAATGACGAGACTACAAGCAGCTGCTCATCTCTAAAGCCATCAGCTGTAAGCACCATGTTTCTGCTCAACCAATGGTGAGCTATGGAATAAGGATAAAAAAAAAATTGGGAACTTTGGCAGATCCCATTTGCCTTTTTGCAGGCCAGATAATATGGTGTTCTACCAAGCTTGGAGTATTTGGAGTTCATCCTTATTTTGTGACTCTTTTTGAGGAAGAGTATTTTGAACCTTAAAAAGATAACTTTAGAAGGCTTTCTGTGAAAAGGAGAAAGGTACAGCTCAATTTTTGTCCAAACTTTCCATGTGTTTCCTTTTGATATGCAATGAATTTTACAACCGGCCTTCTCTTTTCTCTCTCTGATCCACCCATCCCTCCCTCCCTCATGTCCCCAGCATTGCTTAAAACAGGGAAAATTTTATAGCTGGATGAATAGCTAGTTAATACACTGCCTTGACCTCCAAAGTTTAGACTCTACAAGGTATTTAGAGATGTCAGCTGAAAGGGTTCATAAATATTTTAACTGCATTACCTCACTCTTGCTGCCACAACATTAGAAATGTGCTTTCGCTGAATGTTTGCTACAGGAGTCTGTCGGTCACGTCTGTGTCTGCTGGGAGCTCCATCTTCCACCCCAGCACGAGCTGCAGGAGGCAGCAGCTTGAAATATTAATGAGAGCTAATACAGCAAAATTGTGCTCTTGAAAAACAGAGCGAGACACACACACATGTACAGATGCACACTGTCCATGCATGTGTGTGTTTGATGTACTTGAACGTGCAAGGCAAGATGCTAAAGTTGCACATCAGGCATTAGCTAGTGTCCAGCGATGCAGCACATCCAGCACAGCTGGGCTGCCTCAGGCCCTAGGGAGGTGTCAGATTCCTCAGAGTAAGACCAGATTCCCTCTGAAAAATGATACCACCTCGTGAGTGCCTTTGAAGGAATTTTGGGTTAGAACCACAGCACTGAGAGCTTTATGCTAGGCCTCATATGTTCATTTGTGGCCCCCCGCACCAAGGAAATGATTGTGTGTGATCTTGCTAGTGAGGAGAGGCAGGAAGAGATGGTCACAATACATCTGAGCTCTGTGTGTGATGTTATGATCTGGTGAGTCCAGAGCCTGGGCTGGGACAGGGTTAGTATTTTCATTTTGTGCATTTTGTTAAGCATATCAGTAACTTCTGCATATTGAGGAGGGATAGTTTCCTTCAACAAAGATGGTTTCCTTCTACATCAATACTGCTCCAGTTACTCTTGACAGAGGAAAGGCTGCAGTTTTCCTGGTCATCAGTCATTCTCCAGCTAGTTTTCTTCAGAGCAAAAGATGGTTTTCATTAGATTTCTGCTTTAATACCAGTTCTAAATAGCAGTCAGTGGAACTGGCCTGGGGAAGTGCCTGTCAGGCCAGGAGAGGCAAGAAGAGATGGTAGTCCTTTGCACAGCTTTCTACTTGTGCCGCACATTCCTCAGACAAATCTTGAAGCTGGGGTGTGAATGATTTCTCATACCATGAACTTATGAACTTGTAACACAGGATTGAAAGAGTTGCTGCAGTCATAGGAGTCTCACTGAATTATTCTAAATACTTATTTCTTCTCCAGCTCTTTTTCTTCTGTCTTAAGTGTCCACCTTAACTCTTAATGTAACCTAAAATAACCTGTAGCCCTTCAGAACAGTGGGTCAGGGTTGTACTCCGCTTGTAGGTCATGCTCCCTTGGCAGCTAAACAGGGAATTTGCCTTTCCTGTTGCATGCACACAGGTTGTTTGTCTCTTGCTTTCACCAAACTTTTAATGAAGCATTAGATTTCCTCTGGTTTCTTTCCTCTCGAGAAGGAAGCAACAAAACCTGCTCTAAAATAGCCCATATGCACTCAGAGTAGAAACCCTGTTTAGATATCACACACTGCCATGCAGAGCAGCAGCACTTTTGTCTATTTATTTATTTATCTGTTTGTATTAATTACCCAGGGATTAGCCAGTTTACCAGATCAGGGAAAACTGTGAAAGCTTTGATTACACAAACAGTGCAAGCTGAACCCTTTGCCTTGTCACACAGGCAAGTGAGAATTCTGGGATGCCTGGTGGTACAGCTGGGTGTGCTGTCAAGGCACTCGTCCTTGCTCTGACTTACAAACTCACACCACTGCCTGCGTAAGCACATGCAGGTTTCTAAATAGAGCCAAGGAAAACAAACTGCAGCTGAAATCTGCGTCTCTTCCTGCTTTAAGCAGTTATGTCTGGACTACTGATGGGCAGAACAATGCAGCTAATGCATCCATAGACTGGGAAAGTACACTAGCAGGTTACTTTGCATCCCTGACAGGATCTCAAAATCGTGAGATAATTCAGATTGTATGGGACATCAGGAGGCTTCAGATCAAACCTACAATCTAAAGCATGGCCACTTACAACAGGTTGCTCAGGGCTTGCCCAGCCAAGTTTTGGAAACCTCCAATGCTGAGGATCTCACAGCTTCTCTGGGCGCTTGCTCCAGTGTTTGACTGCTCTCATGGTAAAAATAATTTTCCTTTTATTTAATCAGATCTATCATGCAGCCCTGCAGAGATTGGCTCCACCTTTTCTGTACCTCACTATCAGGCAGCTGTAGACACCAATAAGCTCTTCCATGGGACTTCTCTGTTTTAAGGCTGAACAAGCCCAGCTCCTGCAGCTCTCCTTGCATTGTTGTGCTCTCAGCTGCCTGTTCAGCCCACTATGTCCGTACCTTTCTTGCACTGGAGCTCCCAAAGCTCCATGCAGTTCTCCAGATGCGGTCTTACAAGTGCTGAATAGAGGGCACTAATAAATTTCCTTGACTTTCAGCAGTGATCCTGTAAGTACAGCCCAGTATGCTGCTGGTTTCCTTTGCCTCAAGGGCACACTGCAATTCCCACCCCTGGTCTTGGCTCTTTTTATTCTAAAGCTGTTCCCAACCCATCTACCTAGTCTGAAGAGCCATAAGGGTTAGTCTGCCTCAGAGGCAGGACTTTGCTGCATATGCCTGAGTTCATTAAGTACCTGCCAGATAATTTCTCCATTATCCTGAGATGTGCCTTTCAAGGAACTCCTGCCCCTGCTGTTGCTGCTGCCCAGCCCATGCCCCAGGAGAGCAGCTGACACACAAACCTCCCCAGACCCAGGTTCAGTGAAGTTCACACACTGCTGAAAGGGCTCTCTGTCGTGTCCTCCGGGATGTTAATGATGTTAGATGGTACTGGCCCCACTGCTGACCACCTAGAATGCTCCTGGGAGCTGGCTGCCAGTTCAACTTTATCTGGACAGCTGGGCTCAGAGGATGGAGTGGTGCACTCCTCACCCAGTCTAGATCAGTGATTTGACTATAGGCTGTTTTAAAAATAAATAAATTAAAAAAAAAACCAAAACAACAGAAGAATCCTTTTATTTTCAAAGTTTGATCAATCCATGAAAGAAAGAGCAGCACATTTTTGCAAGGCCCAAAAAACTGTACAGCTCATTCTGAAGACAGGTTTTTCTCAACAGAAAGGAAGTGCCTGTTAAAGAGAAGGAATCAGGAAGGGAGCCGGGACCAACTGTGGCCAGCATGGTTCTGCTGGCTGGTACCTTTAGAAACACACTACATCCTTCACACTTCTCCTTCCAGTGTTGGTCTCCTTAAAATCACTGAACACCCTGGTGAGGATCCATCTGACTATAGAGGACATTTTAGCATCCCTGAGTGCTATGTCAGGGGTGCCCTGTACATTTCAATTTTCATTCACAGACATTCTATGGAAGAAATGGAGCAAAACTTTCCAGGGGGGAATGCTGCCTGGCTGTATGAGCAGCCACCTTTTCACTTCAGAGGAAAGCAGGTTGTCTTCCAGTGAGTTCCAGTCACCAAATTACTTTATGGTTACAATATCATGAAGCAATTTTTATTTTGTGCACATCAAGGTGCTCAAAATGTTAGTTTTCACAGTATAGAATGGATGTGACAGCATTTGTCATGGAAGCACTCAGCAGAGTATGTTTCAACTTCATTTAGTTGTGCTGTTTTATGAAGTTCTGCAGGAAAATGTGCCAGCAAATTATGTTAGTTTCTTTCTGGTGATTAACTAATCATTCCTATAATAAATAGCAGCTAACTACAAGAAAGAGATTTATTTGTCACAGAATTAGAAGAATGTCAAACTTTTCCCATTTCATGTAAAAAGGCAGAGGAAAAAATACTTCTAAAATGACTTTGCAACATGTGCTTTATTTTAACTCATTACTGAATCAAAACTACAAGTATATCCTTTTAACATACCCTAGCCACTCAATGATTTTTTTTCTCTTTTTTTTTTTTTTTTAAGATGGAAAGAAACCTACATTGCAATTGTACATTTTCATGCTGCAATGTTCTCTAATGAGCCATTTGTTTCACTAATAATAGCAATTTTTAAAAAAAAGAGCATTTTTCAAGCTCATATGTATGTCTGTATTTGGGAACTTAAAAAAAACCCCCATCTCGGACGTAAAAATGTGACTTGGAATATGTAAACATTTTCATATACCTGAAACACTGGAAGAAGAATATCAGCTAACAGCAAAACAACAGTTGCCTTAAATCATCGAAATGGGAAAAAGCATGTCATGGGGAGCAGAGAGAAGCACACACTACTCAGTCTTTAAAGGGTTATAAGAAATTAAGTAGCTCATTAGGTCATCGATTTCACTTTCTTTTCTCATCCAATGGAAAGCAGTAATTCTGAAGAGAATGGCCCAGCAGAACACCCCATAATTCACCATAATTATTCTAGCCATTAGTTAATCTTGACAAAGTGTCAAGTTTCAGTTGCTTTTTCTTTTTCCTGAGAAAAGTCATTGATGTTTGGTGGAAATGTCTCCTGTGACTGTACAAATAAAATAAGGCATTTCAAGAGATTGTTACTTGTTTTCTTTTTGCTGACAGAGGCTTGTCCACAGTGTCCTTTGTACATCAAAACCCCTGCTTTTCTACAAATGGGTATGGCTAGAATGTCTTCAGTTCCCAGTGTGGCCCTGGGTGTTGGGTGTCCTGAAGGCTCATCAGTGTCCCATTACTGTAGCTCGAAAGACAGTGATGTACAACAGCATATTGCACAATCCAAACTGTGTGGCTCCAGAAAGAATTAAGAAGGTACACTGGAGTCATCGTGGGTTCACTCCTTTTGTTTCTCTCTAAGTTGTAATGGTCATCTGGAAAATTAAATTAACCAGACAAAATTGCAAACTTTTTGCTGATTAAATTACAAAGCAGTCCCCAGATTGTAGAGGAGTGGCACATTAAAAACAACAAATCATTCAACCTTCTTCACTGTTGATCCTTAATTTGAGAGGCAGCATGGATTCCTAAGGCCGTGGCTTCCAGGATTCCTTCAGTGAAAAATCATTGCTACCCAACTGTAAAAGGCTTAGCTCTTAAGAGAATATTGTGCTTTTTTAGTTTTTCCTTTAAAATTATGATTTAACCACCTTGATTTGCAGTGTGATGCCAAAGAGATCAATTAGTTTTTTCCCTAGTCCACTTGATCATAGTCTCTGGTGAACGATACAGGAATATTAGTTTGGCGTACAGGTCCTCTTCTAGTTCCAGTTCTCCAGTCTCTCGCACTAGGAAAATGTCAGTACACAGCTTCAGGATTCGGTCCACATTGGGCAGCTCCTCAAACATGATGGAGTGAGAGATCCCACTGAAAAATTCACGGACGAACTTCCCTATCACCAGGACAACTGAGGCATATAGTCCCATAATGCTGAAAAGAAAGAAAGAAAGGAAGAGTTCAAATCGTGCCTTGTAAAAGGGCAACCAAGTGTGAGGAAGGTTATCTACATGGCTAACTGTAGTCTGTCAGCTGGGTAAACATTAATTTCTAATGAGGGTCTTGTTTCTGCTGTGCTGCAGGATGAAGGAAAGTAAGATCTCTTGGAACACCTCACAAATCTGGAATCATAAACATCTGAGGCTGCTGCCTTGAATTGTTTAACCCCAGCTGCTGATGGTTGCATGTCCTGCCTGCTACAGCTTGGAAGTCATAATTGGAAATCTGACAGCAGCTGGCTGCTAAAGGCAAATATCTGTCAGGTTTCATATCTAATATTTTTTGTTAAGGTATATGTAACTGGTGACAAACTAACATTTACCTGTCCCCCCTGATAACCCTTCTATGGGAACTTCTCCAAAATCCTACCAGAACGGTGTAGCTCCTGGGAATGCTTAGTCTCCTGCCTTCCTCTGTCTGTGGAGATGTATTTCATAACCCTTTCACACCCAGTTTCCTGGCTGCAAGATTGAGAAGGCCACCAAAACCAGGCAGAGTTTCGGCAGAACTTGACCTGCAGCTAAACTAACATATTTTGAATTATTTCTGTTCAATAGGAAATTGGTGTGAAGGGTGCTTCTGTTTTTATTCTCACTGGAGAGCAGTTATGAGGGGTAATACTAACCTTGCAAATATTAATCCTTCTATAGATAATATTTATAGACACGGATTTGAAAATCTCACAAAATCCCTTTTCAAAATGTTGTAATGTTCAAACATTACAACAATGAGAAAGAAATAAACTCCCAAATCAGCAAATAAAGTCACCTCTACTTTTATCTTATGTATTTTATTTAATGTTATGTAAAGATTTCTTCTTACCCATAACCAGCCAAGAATCCAAGGCTTGGTGGACTGACTTTATCACTGAATATGAAGAGTTCAAGACTCTCTTGAGGTGTTTTTTGTCTTTTTCCAAGCTGATTCAAAACCCACCACTCACGAACTCCCTCTTCAGATTCATTTTTGACAAGAGAAACTGTAATATTTTCCCACTTGCAGTCTATTGAAAAAAGAAGTATTAATATATACACAACAAGAATTGCAAAAAATCAAACACTTTGAGACAGATACTTCAAACATCTGCATTATAAAATCACTGGGCAATGCAGAAGCAAAATTCTCCTAAACCTCATTTTACATTATTTCTGTATACAAAAGTATAAACCCCATACTTCTGTGTTTTTTCTTTTGCAAATATGATCTGAATATGCATTAAATAATTAAAATATTTCATATCACCTACAATCTTGTCTGCACAACTGTCAAATAATTTTGGTATTTTCAGGCCAAAATATCAATAGCACTCATCACATCTTTATTTCAGACCTAGAGAAACATGTTTAACCTGGAAGGACAGCAGTCAGTTTCTGTGTCTCAAAGTGAAACCATCACCGTAAACCATTTATGTCTGATAAAAAATATATTATTCTCTTGTATCCAGAAAGGATGCTATCCTGTTTATGCATCCTGATCACAGAGACAGGAGATGAACCCTGGCCCTCCTGAGTGTACATTAGCAGTGTATACATTAAAGCCCTTCCGAAGAATCTCAGATTAGGGACCTGACCAATGACAGTGAAGCACTCATAATTTATTGCTAATCACAGAGCTGGGTTCAGCCTCAAGAATAGTTTTTCCCAGTGAATCCAACCACTGAACCTTGACAGAACATACTACATAGCACTACTACTATTACACTCAAGCTCCAAAGTTAGCCTCTCTTGAGAAAATTGCTCTTAGATGAAGAGTTCTTCCTACTCTTCCAACCCAACAGGTTTTTCACACTTGTGTATGTGCATGGGTGCACACATTCTCTATGTCTGTGAGTACCTGTATGCAACCTGATTGGGTAATAGCACTCTGAAATTCAATGAGTTATCTGAAGTGGATTCTTTGTAGCCAATAAGGAAGGAATAGCTTTAAAAAAATAAAATAATGCAGTGTCATTATTTCAGCTGAGGAGCTGCATTTGCAGACATGTAGCGCTACTGACTGTTCACACTAAGGTAGCAGGGAGATGTGGAGAAGTGAAACTTGTGATCACTTACACATAAAACAAAGGAAAACAGTTCCTTAAGCAGACTTGAAGGAAGGGAGATGGACTTCAACCTTAGGGTCCTTACCGTTAAATCCAGAGCTAAAATACATGCAGATGCATTTTCTGCCTTATACTGTATTACCTTATCTCTCCTCAATCTTGCAGACACCATTAAATGCATTTCAGACTGAGGTGCCCCATAACAACTGCAAATGTACAAGTCTGAGTGCTGCCCTACACTTTTTTAAACCACACATTGTTTTCCATGGTCTGGAAACATACCTCTCAATAGCTGCTTTATAGGTTTTGCCAGAGAATCACTAGGAGCTTTGATGTAGTATGGGTACACTTCCTCTAATGTTCTGGAAAAAGAAGAGAAATCAAATATTTCATATTTTTATACCTCCAAAATAATATAGAAATACCTAACAGTGCTATACACAGTTCTCAATAATTCTTGGCTTAAGTTACGACTTTGTAGTGTTTAGATGTCACATCTGAAAATTAACTGGATTTTTCAGCTGTGTTTTGTCAGAACTTCAGCAGAGAGTTCCATCCATAATGTCACCACTCACACACAATGAATTCCACATACCTGGGGCGCAGACTTCATATTTTGTTTCCCTTTTTATAAAAGCTGCTTTTATAGTCAGCTAGAAAGTGTATAATAAAGGCAGCACATCACCAGTAGTAAACAAGCTAGAAAAATATGTGGTAAGCACAGCTAGAATAGCAAGGTATTTTGATAATAACACTGAAAAAGAGTGAGAATTTTTGCCAGAATTTTTCATATTTTACCAATTTTTACCAGTTTTTAGGAGGATTTCAAACTTAGAAAGAAAGATGTTTGTAGAAGTTCTTCCACTGGACTCAGAATCAAACTATCTTAAGTGGGAATAAATTACCAGTATCTAGAGGGATACATATTTCATTAAAAGCCGAGACACTTGTCCTAACATTTTCCTTAAATGACTGAAAAATTCCAGGGAAGAGGAGCTCTCAGAAAAGTCCTGTGACACTTA
>WEKY01022396.1:0-59729 GCA_013390045.1 Picathartes gymnocephalus
TTCCAGGGCATCCACAGGGGACACCCTGCCTCAGCCAGGTGGGGCAGTAGGGCACATGACACTTCACAGCAGGGCAGCTTTGCTAGAGATCCAAAGGACTTTCAAAGTCTGCGAGTCTGTGGATGAGACCCTGGCCATACCTCATGATCATGACAGAGATTAGATTGACAATGTTGAAAAAAATCCCAGCAACCTATGGCGTGTTAGTGAAGTTCACAAATTAAAAAATTACCTCTGCCTTTTCCTCAGTGGCTTCAGTTCCATGTCTCCCTGCACACAGCATTGCAGGAGAGCCTGTCATTACAGCATCCTTCAGCATAAATGCTGCTATTTCCTTCGGTATGTCACTTGGCCACTGAAAGTGTTACTAAAAGCAAAACCCACACACTGTTCAATAATTTAAAATAACAGTGGTTAGACTCAAGTATTTATATAAAATAGGAACCTAATGTTTGCTTGAAAATCCTATATGTTCTTCTAATTTTATGTACAAACTAAAGATACCAAATTTCTGATATCAACCCTTGCATTTGATTGCTGTTCACTCTTTACTCCTGATGCACACTTGTAACTTTTCAAAAACAATTTTTCTTAATAATGGTTTTCTTAAAAAGTTCTCCTAAGAAATATTGTGAACAGAAATATTGTGCACCAGTCCAAGAACTTAATCTGATGCAAATTTTTCCAGGTCCATTGACTTCACCAGATGATTGACACCAGATGGCCCACCATGTTTGATATTATTGCATTAAGGAATTAGCATATGTATAATTTTCTTTGTACTTTTCTTTATCAGTAGTATTTTCTTTCTATCAGCTTCAGTTGACTTTTGCAACATTTATTCAGGGGGATGAAATACATTCCATGTGAGTAAACATGTTCCATGATGAATATCAAACTGCTATCTACTAATATAGCTAAAATTTGTTTGGTGAAGGATTTTTTAGTCTTAAGCCGTATTTTGAAAATATTTGTTATAGAAGGAAGTTGTGACTGTGACTGTGGAGTATTCTTTGTGTAAGAATATTGTATTTTTCTCTTTTATAAAAAATGTGTCTAATTTGAAATGGATAGCTCTATAGTAAATGCAGTCTATTTAAAATTGTACATTTCACCTACTTTTCTCTTGGGCATGAGCCCTTTCTTCATTAATAGATATAGAATCATAACTAGGTCATTTTAGAATATAGATAAGGAATTCTGTCTCTCACAGTAACAAGAAATACAGTTAAAGTAAATACCTTCATAAATAGCCTAGAGCTTTCCAAAGATGGGTTTTTGGTTTGGCATATTGACTTTGCATTTATGAGGCAAATGTAAGAGAACATCTGGTTTGTTTTATCATTAATTCTGGGAATGTCCATTAATAATGCATTTTTGGGAATTGTTTTTGTTATTCCTGGAGAGCACTGTAATGAACAATCCTATGCTTGTTCTGCTGAGAGACGCATTTCAGTTTAGAGATTGTTTTGCAGTCTTAATTATATTAGTTGCTATCTTCCTTTTTACTGCCAGAAAGTGTGTACTATTAAAATGAATTGCTGAGAAAGGTGCCAGTGGACATTGTGGAAAACTAAACTTCATAGTAGTTTAAAGAAGAGGCATTTTGCCCTTTATTATTTTTTCAAAATTAAATTAAAATATTTTTTTCTGTAATTCTGGCCTACATTCACACAACCTTAGGAAAAACACAGTATTAGTAACCCACACCTTTTTTTTCCCCCAGTTATCAGCCTAGCTATGAAACAATTATGAGTGGATAAATTGTTCTTGGTGTTGGCAGGAAAATGAGACATTAAACACCTCAATGTTCTTCTAGAATTCCTAGTTCTAGTGTAGCCAGATCACATAACTCCATAAATTGAAGCAAGATTTTCCCAGGTCAGTTAGGCAAGCAGTGGTACATGTTGGGTTGTGACTGAAGGCCTCACCTATGGCAGTTTGGCATGGTTAAGGAAAATCTGGAGCTCCCATCAAATCCCTAGGTGAAGGAGCTATGGGACTCAGCACTGGAAAAACAGGATTGTCTGGCAGTTCAGAGCACTGTCAGGAAACATAGATTCTATTACCGATTTTGGTCTGATGTCTGATCCATGCAAAGTGTCTCTGTTTACAGCATTGCAATTATGGGTCTAGTGTGGAGCTAATTAAAATATCATGAGATTCTTTCCTTTAACTTCCTGGGTGTCAAATCCCATCCCCACACATACTCTGGGGATTTCTGCCTCGTGTCTGTTGCAGGGTACACACCAAGCCTTCACCCTCTTTTCTTAATAATTTCATTCTGTTTATTTACCTGAGAAAAAACCTTTTCCATAGGTACCAGCTGAGCAGGGGGGACAGAAGTAGAGTGGTGGCCTTGGCTGTAGCACAGATGATCTGTGTGTGCTCATGGAAAACAACAACACAACACACAGCTGAACTCCAGTGGTCACGCCTGGGCTCAGAAACAGTGTGAAAGACCAGATCCAGACAATTCGAGCAACAATTTTTTAAAGAAACAGGGATTTTTCTTTTTTTTAACACTGTTTAAACCCAGACGTAAATCAACAGCCCTCTCTTCACCGGATTTTTCCTAGAAAAGGGGGAAAGTTTCTCCAGTTGTTTATGCATTCTACTAACCTAGCAATGTATATGGCATCACTTACTGTACTAATTTTTCAGGACCAAGTATAGCAGCCTCTGAAGAGATCAGCAGCTGGGGAGCATTTTGGGTATCCAAATTCCTAATGACCCCAGAGTAGTATTCCCAAACCTCTTGGCAGTTCCAAATTTCATGCCAAAAGTTGCAGGCATCTGTCTTACATTTTAAACATTTGTCATCAATATTCTTACTTAATTTAAACATCCGCTTAGGGGGGTCATGTATTCTCAATGAATAAAATTAGCTGCATGTAACCAATCTGTGAATTTGAGTTTAATCCTAGAGCTCCGGTCTGGTTACAGATGTCTTTGTCCAAGGACTGTAGTTTACTACTGAATGCCTTCCCCATTAGCTCGGGGATTATCAAGCAAGGATTTATACTGTGTAGAAACCTTTTTCCTTTCTAAATACATAACTGAATGCTCTCACTGGGGGGATTAAATTCAGGTTCTCTGAAAGACCTACAGCTGGTTATCTCCTTTAGCACTGACTTTGCAATCCACAGTAAGGTGAGGGGCAGGGCATGGTCTCACTGCCTTGGGAGCATAGCAAAGATCAAATTTCCAATGAAGGTCACAATTCTGTTCCTGCTTCCTTTTGCTCCTGGGGGAGGAACAAGGTTGCCACCACCTATTTTTCTGCGTCAGTTTACTGCCTGCTCTCACCCTCTCAGCTGCATTGGCTGAAGCTTTGATGATGCTCAGTGAAAGCTCTGCTACCTCTTGCTCCTTTGCTTTAGCCTTTGCTGCTCTCTTTGCTTGTGGTGCCCACTCACTGCCCAGTGCAGGTGCAGGAAGGAGGTGAACAGCTGAGCCTGTGGAAAAGGACATGGTTGCCCCTCTCTGAAATCATCATTATGATGTGGTAATTGGTCACAAACTCCTCCATATCCTTCTTTGTATCATAAACGTTCTGCACAGATGTGATTTCCAGTTTCTCACATAGAACAATTTAATTAATTCATCACTGACTCCATTTTAGCAGAATTGTAGCTTTGATGTGACAGCAATGGCAGTGTGCTAGCAGTGCATAAACTACAAGGATTTTAATTAATGTTCTTATTTGCATCATATCAACATAACCAAGGAAAAAGCAGAAACAAGATCTGAGATTCAGCTTCTGCTCTCCATCCTGGTCTAAACAGTGTCTATTTCCATGCTATCTAGCTTGTAGCATATATAAGCCATCGTGAATGGGAGCCTATTCAGCATATGAAGCTGCATAAGCTGCATAAGCTAGACTCTCCCACTTTCATCATTAAACCTAGAACCAACCCTCCTTAAGGAAGAAATAATTCGTATGACTCGTGGAGCTGAGGGGTTTGATCGTGGTCCTCATATCCTCACATTTCCAGAGTCTAGGAGTAAGTCCATTGAACTACATGTAAAACCATCTGATTTTAATGTTGAATTAGTAAGAGGTAAGGATATAATGAATCTCTTTCTTTGCTGTGATGATATATACAGGTTTTCTTTCCCCAGAAGACACTGGATTCCTCGGCCAATACTGAGTTTCTCTGTGAAGCAGCACAGCCTCAGTTCTCTTCAAGCATTGGGAAGCATGATGGCCTCACAGCTCTGAGCTGCACTGTGAAGGCCAAGTGTACCAAACTGAATCCAAATGACACAGAGAATACTTGCTCTATATTTTGCCTGAACACCTTCTATATAAAAACAATACAAAGCTTTCAAAGATTTTTGAAATACTGAAAAGAATGCAAATGTGTGAATTCCTGTTTTAGGGATTGCTTTGGATAATGCCCGGTATTAATTATTCTATTGTGATAATAAATTCTTACAGAAAGTAGAAATCAAGGGTCGTGAAGATTACTTTGCGAAGAGATTCATGAGAAGCTAAATGATTGATGTGTGTGAGCTGTGTAAAGAATTAATCCTTCTTCAGGTAATCCTGAGATGTCTTCCAAGACATATACTCTTCAGCCATTCATTAAGATCACCAGACCAAATTCTTGAAGATTTTTTACTCATTATGGTGGATTTAATTTAGTTTTGGCTTTTGCACTGTGTGTATTAAAAAAAACTCTCAGGATCTGAACAAAAGTTGCTTGAAGTAGCACATAGGCTCCTGGAGGCCAGAGGAATACACATTGTATTTACCTTTCTCAGTCATCACTGTCTCACAAAAGAGTACAGAGATGTAATTTCTGATATGGGATGGAAGCCTTCACCCGCACTCAGCCAGGCCAATGAGGGTGGTTTTGTCTTGTGCATCTTTTCACAGAAACTCTTCTGAGATGAACTGTAACTGTAAGTGGGGATGGTATCTTTCTGCACCCTCACAGCCAGAGTGTAGTTCACAGTGGCTGCATCAAACCCGAAGCACAAAATACACTTGGTTAAAATTCTGCCTGGGAGCTGTCTGAACTCACCCTGCCCAGCAGTGCTTGGTAGATGTCTGATGTTTTGTGTGTGCTGTGGCAGGCTGTGTGACACCTCTCGTGCCCCAAACTGGACATTTCCTTTCCTCTTCACAATTCCCTATTGCCTGATCATGTGCTGCTGAGAGCACCTAATTCACTTCCATCCATGAAATTTTTCCCTCTTGTCCCAGTCACTGCAGCTGGGATGTTCCACCTTCAGGGACACAGGGCTCTGGTTTGCACACCTGTGTCTGCTCAACTGGACACAGCCTTGTTTCCTACCTCAGAACTGCTCTTTCTCTATGTTTCCACTGTTCCACTTTCTATCAGTTTGCTAAATAGTCATTAGCATTAAGCCTGGACACTGATGACTTTTTTATTCCACTAAAAATTTCTCTGACGAGATTAAAGGCAGTCCTGCTTTTTTTCTTCTCTTTGCCTCCTCAAGCTTCATCACACTATGACTAATACAAATGAAATTAGAAGATGGATTTGGTGTTCTCCTTGATTTCAGTGTGAGAACACCAGCAACTCTAGTACTGCATATAAAACATCCAGATCTCCTCTCATTCCTTACTGTTTTCCTGGGGAAAGAAAGGAAACATCTCAAGAACCACTTTTATTCATCCTGTGGCTCCACAGAAGAGGTGGATATCACCCAGTAATTTTTCTGAGGGATGAAAATTAGTCTACACCCTTCCCTTCTGCTTTATCTGTTATATGAAGCATATTGGATCTGGGATTTGAAGGCTAATGCCAAGACACCTGAATTGTCTCCATTTGCTGCTGAAGGCAGCACGGATGACAGCTCAGAGAAGGGACACCAGAACCAGGCAAGAGCCACCAACAACACATTCATGCCTGTTGGCCCTGGCTCTCTGCCTGCTGTGACAAGGGACCAAGGTCACCAGGAGCAAAAGTGACAGTGACCAGGAGCTGCAGTTATCAGGAGTACCAGGGACCATGTTCTGCCCCATCAGACTCATCTGGTTACCAGAGGGTCTGTAGCAGAAGCAGCCAGCAAGGGCTTGTTTTCTCTTTCCCCCCTCCCAAGTTATTTTACAGGTATGCATTCTGCTCAGATGAGAAGCAGAAATTGGTGAAACAGAGCAAGCTAAACCCTCTTCCACATCAGTCTGTTTTAGCCCAGTGGTGTTGAATCAGAGAGAAGCTAAGTGAGAATTCTAACCTGAGAGCAGATGTGAGTCCCTGTTTTGCCGTGCCACCAGGGCCAAGGATAGGGATCCTGGCTACCAATTGCCCCCAGGCAGCGCCAGGAGCAGGGCACACGATGCCTGTAGCTGGGGTCTACAGGTTCATCGAGGAGCACTGAGTGTGTCTGCAGCGAAGTAAAGCCCCAGAGGCTCCTGCAGGAAAGTAGCTGTGAACACCTGTGGGGATGACACAAGCTAGCATGGCTCAGGAAACCTCTGGAGAGCAGGGCTGGAGAGCCTATCCCATCCTGCAAGGACACTAAGGAGCTTTGCTTTAAAGTCTTTTACTTGAGCAGTCTCATCCAGACATTCTGAGTTTTCTCCTATTTACTGATTTTAATGTTTGGTTTGTTATTTTTTTATGTAACAATAAAAAATATTTTAGGGATTGGAGGTCTTCTGGTATGCTAGCTTCACAGAAAATCTGGAGCAGCTTCAATTCAAACCTCTTGCCAGTTCAAGTCCCATTGCAGCATTCAATGGGGAATTGAAGGACTGGATATATTTCTGCTGTCTCCAGGCTTAACTCCCTGTCTAGATTTATGTCAGTTCAGAGAAAATGGGATAATTTAAAAATCTGGAAATTTAAAAAGCTGGAAAATAATGTCAGCTGTTTTAAAAGAGCCCAGTGGACCTGGGGATCTGTACATGTGGGGTTTGTGGTCTGGACAGGGTCTGTGTCTGCTCTCTTTAATGTCATTCTCATGGTTGCTAGGAGAGCGCCGAACTTCCAGAGACTTTTCAGACAATATCAGTAGTCTTCCCAATTCTGCCAAAAACTAATCTCAGAATTAATATATTTTGTCTCTTAGCTGTCGAGTTTCCTTTTAGAGCTCCTAGACCAAAAATATATCTATTTTTGTTAGCTCTATTAGAGACTTGGACAAGCAAACTGTAAGTGCAATTTGGGTGCCCCTGGCTAAAGAATGTATTTGGCTCTGCATGTATTCTGCAATCTTTTTGAATCTAATTATTTTTGCACTAATCTCCACTAAAGACCCCATAGCTACAGGACTGTAATAGCATCTCCAAATCATAACAACACCCCCAAATCCAATCCCTAGGTTCTTCTCCAAAGCATGGAACGAGGACAGGAATCCCCAAAGTGGAGAGCATTGTCTTGGGCAGACCCCTCTCTCTGTGAGTGGAATATGTTTAGGGCAAGGAGATGTCCCAGATCACTCACTTCACCCTGTAGTTTGAAAACTATTCTCCCTCCTGCAGAGGGCTTCCTTCTCTTCTCTGAAAATCAGTGCCAGCAAGTCATCTGGAAATCAGCCTGCGGTCATTCCCTTCTTTCAAAATATGGCTGCTCCTTGGGCTGCCTCCAGTTGATGTTTGACAGGAGGAGTTGGGCTCCACTCTCCTATATTCTGGTAGAGGGAGCGCCTTCTCTTGCTGGTGGGATGAGACAATGAAATGATGGGGGGTGCTACAGGCCCTGCCAGTCCTGCTCTGCAGGTCCTGGTGCAGGGTGGACTGAGCAAGGGGCCTCACTGCTCCTCAGAAAGACCATGCAGCCACCCTCATCAAGCCTTTAGCCATGTGAAAACTGCAGCACGAATAAAATGTCAGGGACAGATCGTAGGTGAGTTCCAGCTTTGGCCTTGGGTATGTAGTCCTGGATTGAAGTAGAATTTGTCCCTCTCTCTGTGTGTTGCTGCTCTCCAAGATTAATTTCAACCTCTCAGGCCAGCTTTTCTTGGTTTTTTCTTGTCTGAAACCAGTAGGCATAATTAATCCTTCAGCTTCCTATCTTCAGGAACTTCATACTCCATGAAATGTGAGTGTGACATTATGCCTGCAGTAGTAGGAATGCTTTACACAAAGGCTGCCCTTTTTTGATTAACAGTTGTAAAAGGTAAGGTGCAAAAGTCTGACATACTATAAGATGATGTAATTTTCACACTGGGATCTCTTGTACAAAATAAGACATGAGTTTCCATGACACAGATTAAGTTATTAGTAGATAAACTAATGCATTAAGTAAGTGGAAACAGCTAATTGTGTGAGAGGACTGGGGGAAAGGTTGCAGCCAGGAGTTATGTGATTTGTCTTGTCACTCCTCATGTATTTAGTCAGCTACAAGCACTTTAGTTGCCTGTTTGAAGCTGTATGAGAATAAACTTTGAGGAGAAGATCCACAGATGAGGTATGAGCAAGGGGAGATGACTTAAAGTCACACAGACAGTGGTCCTTCACTTGAGAGCTGGTGGCAGGGGAGAGAACTGCCTTGGAAGGTCCATCTCTGCATAATGATAGAGCCCAAAGGGGTATGTGGAACAGGCCAACGTTATGAGGAAAGGATCATGGTCAGTTAAGGGAAGGTGTCAGTTAAACTGAAGATGATGAAGGGCATGAGGTCTCGCTGCGGTGGATTGTCACAGACAGTTTTAATGTGGCATCAGGGACAGCCAGGGCAGATGGTACACTTGGAGCAGTTACCCCAAAATTTGAAAAAATATCCAGACCCTGGCTGCAAACAAGGATGCCAGTGCACCTTGGGAGGAATTGTGATGATGAATGCAGAATAAAGTGAAGTAAATGAGCTGTTCTTTAAAAGCACAGAGATTAACTCCCACTTTATTTTGAGGGGAGAGAAGCAGGTAAAAATTACAAAGAAAAATAAAACTTTTTTTTTCTAATTTAAAGGAAGACTACAGAACTACATTAAAATTTCCCCCCGAGCTGCTATTTTGTCTTCATGGTTCAACTTTATATCTTGGGCTGATTTAAGCCTGCCAAAGCCAAAGCAGCTCCTGGTTATGCTCAGCTTTCTCAGGGTGACTCACTGGAAACCCTGCTGCAGCTACTTCTGGTGTGTTTTTCCTTTACAGTGTAAGAGCTCCTTGCAAATTAAAAGGCTTTCGTGTGAAGATATAAGCTCATTGCATCTCAGTCTCCACTGAATTAAATCCTTTATTTCCTATATTATTAATATCGTATCAATGATACTTCTTTTCCAAGGTCGATGGTGGCTGATTTAGGAAGGTGCTTGTCAGGCCATCAGTATTTTTCTTTTAGATCAGATTCTTGCTTATAAAGAAATAGAGAATGTCTCTTATTATCCATGAAAGTACTCAGATGATTTTATTTAGTCACATAAATCAATGATAATTTCAAGTTGTCAAGACTTCTCCAAAAGGCTAGAAATAGTTTAGAGCAGATATGCTATTATTGGGTTTTCATTAGGAGAGCAAGCCTGTAAAAACCAGAATTTTTAATGGATAATTGGTGGAGGTTTAAGAAAACATTCCAAGTGGATTTTATGATCAGGTGCTTCTTTATAGCCTTTATACTCACTGAGGGTGACAGATTCAATTTGAAGGGGGATGTGAAGGTCAAGGCAATGCTGAACCACTCTGGAATGAAGGATTGACATAAATGTTCAGCTGTAAAATGGTACCTCCAACTTACTGTAATTCCTTTAGGCAGCATGGTTTACTAAGACCTGTGAACAGAGTACATCCATGGCTTGACATGGCTAAAAGCTGTATCCTAGGGAGGGGTTATAAAAGGTAACTATGATTTTTATTTTGATATTTTCTACTCCTACTTTACAAACCTCTGAGGTAATCATAATTACCTGACCTAATGGAAGCTGAATAGTGTGCAGTCTTTGAGATCTGAAGTTTGCTTTGCACACCACATAGTTCATTAAAGATTGCCTGACAGGTCTCCTGGAACTGTCTCCTCTGCTGGTGGAAATTGGGGTAGCCCCACAGGCTTCAAAGGATCTGTCTTTCCTTTCTCCTCTTATGTGTAAACAGCCTCTTAAAATAATGAACCGAGATCTCAGGTTCATGACACAGTTAGAAAGGGAAAGCAGATAAGATGAACTCGTGCAACATTCACATCTTGAGTCTCAGTTGTTTGATTATTTAGTAATCAGAAACAGAAATTTAAGACTTAGTATGGGCTAAGGGTAGGTCTGGATGGGACAGGCAGTTGATTTCACACACAAAGAGGAACATAATATTTAGCAATTTGTATTATGTACCCTGGGGCTAAATCTGTGCATCTGAAGAGGCATCTACATTATCAGCAGGCTGGAGAGTAAAATGGGAGATGCCTGAATAAATCTAGCAGGTGCTTCAAAATTTCTGAGGTATGGAATGAGCCAGAGCCAAAAGCATTTCTACAACGTGTTGCACCCTTTACACAGGGAAGTTCCTCTCCTGTGAAACCCTCACTCCTCGAGCATCTTCTTGTGCAATTTCTGTTTTGTTCATGTCTCAGTGCAGCACCCATCACTTCTATCTGAGCCAACAGACTGTGCCCTGACACTCGTCCCTGCCTGGTAAAATAGCTTCTGCTTGGAGACTGTCTGCCCCAGCCCCCAGTGTCCTTGCAGGGATGGTGGCAGTGTCTGGAGTGCTGTAGCACATCCATAAGGGCTTTGAAGGGCAGCAGTAGAATGGTCCTGGTGTACTTAGACCATGTCTATGAAGGAAAGCTGGACAAGGATGGCTTATAAATGGTTTTGCATTTACTAAATTTGGTATCCATGAAGTTTAGCTGGTAAGCAAATGTATTTACATGCCAACTTACTGATAGTCTAAAACCAGAAACAAATAATTCTGTATGTTACATACAGCAATTAATAATCTTTTAATAGTTTTCAGTGATGGTTTTCAGGAAATAAAGTTGTACTATTAACATTCCTGTAAAACCATTAGTCCTAAATGCATGTAATTGATGGGAGTACTAATGTTTGTAAAATGAACTGAGACTGATTTGTAAATCTGATAATAAAATAGTTCAGTAAAGGGCTTTGATCTAATAGCTGTGAAAGCAGTACACACACCTTAACGATTATCCTTGCAGATATCCATCCTCCTTTCAACTTTTAATAGCATCAGTCATGAAAATTTGGAAGGGAAAAATCCCAACTAAATGCAGCTTGATAGAGACAACCATTGATCAGTTACACTCTGTTCTCCTTCCAGATATTAGCATCCAGTAGACTCCTTGGGCTGTTATCAGTGATACTTTATTTGTTGCTATTGGCTGAGATGAAAGAAAATAAACACCTTGCCTTCTTCCTCAACTGATCAAAGATTTCCCCTCTCCTACATATCCTGAAGTCTAACAAACCGGCTTCTCCAGCACAATCCTTCTTCTGCAAAAGAAGTACTTATGCATATAACAGCCATGGTAAATACCCAATTGCTTTGGTCCATTGGATCCACTCACTTTGCGAGTTTTTCTTCCCTTTTCCTCCTTCCTGATATGAATTGTAATTTAAAAATCAAATCAGTCAAGTTTCACTTAGTTTTTCCATACTATTGAAGCAGTTAATTTTGCTCACTAAATCCATACTTTCAATTAATTTCTAGGCACACTTAATAAACTCAAAAGATTGCATTCATTACTCTAGTGAGAGGTAATCTTCCCATAGATGGTTCAGTATTTATGGTGCTTGTCTAAGAGTCTCTCCTGTGTTTCCTAGGACTAGAACTTGATACTGCACCACAAGGTTTTATGGGCTGATTGTCTCAACCCTTTAAGATGAAGATATTGTCCTTTTCATAAATAATTCAGCATTTTTGTAGTTGTTCAGTGTGTTGACTGTCTCAACTTCTTCCTCTGTCACTATCTACCGTAGCTTTTTTTCCCCTCAGGCAATGGGTAAGCAGTTTAGAGTGGAAAAATTTGAGAAGAGCAGCCCCTCCGCTGCTTACTCCTAGTCTAGCAGGTAGGACACCCTCATGGAGAGTGGGAGACCTCACATCAACCCCCTGTGTTGAATTAGGCAGCAGAAGGACAGGAACCTGTGTCTATCAAAACCCACAGGCATATTATTAACTGGTCAGGAGGGATGAAGCAGACGGAAGGAGGAAGCTGGCAGCATTGTAGCTTTCATCTGGTCCTCTGCATTCAGCCTCTGAAATCAACACAGCTGGTTTAGAGGAGCTCCTCTCCCTCTCCTCTCCCTCTCCTCTCCCTCTCCTCTCCCTCTCCTCTCCTCACTAAAAAGTAATTTGTTGGTAATGACTCTTACAATTTTGGTAATGCTTGAAGGCCAGAGANCCTGCCTCTCCATATATATGTATATAATTTTAATTTTAAAAAATATGCAAACCCAACAAAACTTTGGTTTCTGCAGAAAATTACTGATTATGAACCAAACCCCACAACTCATTTACCTTATATGTGGACAATTTTATTTAGATTAGTAACTTTGCTGACAAGCTAAAAGTTTTGCCTGTCTGGAACATTATTCAAAAACTGGAATGGAATTACTTCATCTTCATAACATAATTTTAAAGGTATGTAGTGTTATGTCAACCCTGAGAATTCATGTAGGTAACAGGCATATATCACATTGCAGGTTGCATTTACTTCTGATTGCTTTCTGCTGCTCTGAATGAAAGTATTTCTAGAAAGAAAACAAATGTATTTCCCCGCTCAGTGAAGCTGCCATTCACAACGCAAAAATACACAAAAATTGCCTTCAAAAAACCTTTTGGATTTGTCATCACTCTGAGCGATGGTACCGGGAATAATACTTCATGGTGGAAGTGGCTCCAGCCAGGAGGAGGGCTGAGTAAACTCTGCGGGCCACTCGCAAGGGGGATGTTTGCACGGCACAGGGCTCCAGAGCCATTAAGGAGGTATCTGTGCAGGGCTGGCTCACCCGCCCGTGCAGCCGCGCTGCCGAGCGGCCCCGGGAGCGCCGCTCCCCTTCCCGGGCAGGGCGCTGCGTCCGGCTCTGGGGCAGGCACCGGCCCCGCAGCCCCAGCACGCCCTGTCTGATCTGGCCGGGCTCTGCCCAGACCGAGCTGCCCTGTGAGAAACGCGGGAAGGCGTCTGAGAGCGAGCAGCGAGCCCGTGCTGGTTGCACACTCGGACTGAGGGAGCCCCGCCGCGGTCGGGCTCGCCGGAGGTGCTGGCGCCCGTGTGCGCAGCTGGAGTGCGGGCTGTGCTGCACAGGCCAGCGCTGGCTCGGGGCAAACGCACCAGGCTGGGCTTACACCGCGCCCACAGAGAGGTGTGTCAGTCTCTGCCAGCTTTTACAGCTCCCTTCTCTCCTGGGAGGGCCAGAATGTTAATCGAAGTAAGTGGTATAAAGCGACATTCATCTCATTTGGAAGAGCTTTGAGTGTTGATATGCATAACATGCAATCGTGCAAAAATAGGCAAAAATGGAAATGTCTGATTACAAACTTGAAGCTAAATAAAGAGCAAACAGATACCCACCTAAAAAAAAATCAAATAAATTTCAACTTAGTATCAGTGACCTTGCCATCTTCTATGTATTCTTAGTGACAGAGAAA
Source organism: Picathartes gymnocephalus (assembly GCA_013390045.1). Lineage (NCBI taxonomy): Eukaryota > Metazoa > Chordata > Aves > Passeriformes > Picathartidae > Picathartes > Picathartes gymnocephalus. Next base: position 13,519 of record WEKY01022396.1, read on the forward strand.
AGCACACCATGTAATGCCTCCCCATGAAGCATTTTAGTTTTCTCTTCGTTAGTTTCATCAGTGAGGAAGGGCCACTGCTCACAAGGTTTCCTTTTACATAAATCTGAGTGGTAAAATTCAACGTTTTCTGCTGGAACCATTCTATATACAACCTGTCCATTAGTCACCTAATACATTTTTTATCACTTCATAGTTCATTTTCTTCCTTTGACCTTTGAGGATTCCCAAGGATTTCTAAAACCCATTAGTATCTATGAACACTCACAGTAAATCCATAAATGATTGCTTAATAGTCATTGCTAATCAGAATTAAGCAATCTTGGCATAGCTAAAGCTTTTATATATATCGGGTTATTTTTTTTTCTATGTGGTAGACAGATTTTTTTTCTTTATTTATTTGTAATACTTATTTTAGGTATCAGATAATAAAATAAATGTGTGTTTCTGAGAAAAAGCCGATAAAATATTGTATGCATCAAGTGCTGAAGCCATAAATGCATTTAACGAGAGGCTGCATTTTTACAAATGATAGAGGGACTGTTTATGAGCATCACAGGGAGCTTACATAACTTTGATAGGGTTGGATGCAGCATCTCAAAGCAACAGATAATAGCATTAGAGAAACGGATAGATGAACTTCAAAAGATTGGATTTCATATAGATCACAGTGTTCAGATGTTTATCTGCAGTTTATCTAATCTGGGTGCCCTAGGGCTGTTGGAAGCTCACAAAGTCCCTGGTACCTCTGCTTTCAGGTAGGCTAGAAATGAAGTGAGACTATGCACACTTGCAGTATTTTGGCACCTCTGCTTTTACTGCCTGCTGCAGCCTTGAAGTGCAGAGGCGAGAGCAAATTGGAAGCTGTGGACCAAACACAGCCCCATCAGATCTCCTCGGTGCTGGATGCTGTACAAACATAAAGGCACTGACAGCTTTGCCTGCCTCAGTGAATTTACCTTCTACAAAGGAAACGAGGGAGTGCAGAACTGCACAGAGTGGAGAAGTGCTGATTTACAAATGTTCTGTAAATTCTGCTCTTCTTTGGTTTTGCAGTAAAGTGCAACATCTATTTATTGGGGTTTTATTAATTTTAACTTTTAAATTAGAGCAGAAGGTATGAATGATGCAAAGCCCTGAGACACAGTGAAAGATTCCTGGTGTTTTCAACAGACACTTCATTACCCCCTCTCTGGATGACAGCAAAGTTATGTGTGTGAAACGCATATGCTGAAACACCAAAACACTGAGCTGTTTCTGTGCAACCTGTTTCCAATATGAGACTCTATGCTTGGTACCTGCTTTACCATGTGGAGCAGTGAAAAGACAATCTAATCTTGGAAATTTATTTCTGGACTCAGAATTGCTGGTTGTCCCTTTAAAAGCCCTCTTCCCTGGTGCCAAGTGAACAAGGGAGAGTCTCAGCTGCATTTTAAAGATGGAAATTTTCAGTTCTAATGACAGAAGAGGTATGAATGCCAAAATAGGAGAAATTAATTTTAAAAACCCTAGTTTTTATTATTTTTTAAAAACTGAGTCCTTATAGCCAAACACTTATTTTCAAGGCTTGAATCATGATTTTGAATGTCTCAACACCGAAAACGTTGGCCTAGTTATTTGTGATTCACAGGGCAGTTACAAAGCTGTAAATAGATTTTGCTTAGTTTTGATTTTTAGATAGTTGCATTTCCATTGAGCGCCAAATAATCTCTGCCTGTGCTTAAGATAAATGTATCGGAGCCCATAAATTGAGGTTATCTGTTGCTGGGTGTCTTGGAGGAAACGCAACAGAATTTAATATAGGAATTTCTTGAGCCAGAAGCAGATTTCACACTCTAAACGTCTGAGGCTCATGATTTTTTGGCTGCCTTTTTCTGTGCCTTTGTCACACATTGTGTTCCAGTCTTGCTTTGAGGGGAGCGGCGAGGGAGCACCAGGGCTGCCTGATGTCATTGTGTATTGTCATATTGCACCATCATTTACAGTCAGGGTCCCCATCCAAAGCCCTGTGAGGTCCAGCAAGAGCCTTCCCCTGATCTCCACAACGCCAGATCAGCCCCTGCTTGCCCAGTGTGTCCCTTCTGCCAGAGGGTTGGTTCTGCTCTGCTTAGCCTTTCATGAAAAAGAATTGCTTTCCTTTCCTCTAAGGAATATAACTTTAAAACCACAATTTTCCAAATATTTTAATGTATATTTAATTTAGTATTTCAAAAGACACATACTCCTAGAGGCATACCTACATTTGCTTAAGCGAATCCATTGTCTAGCCCATATTTAAGCTGGATTGCTTTCACCTCTTACTGTATCTGTTCTGGTTTTGGTTTTGTGGTGGTTTTTTTGGTTTGGTTTTTTTGTTTGTTTGTTTGGGTTTTGGGTTTTTTTTGTGATATAAAAGGGCTTTTTCCTTCAATTTTATTTCTCATTGTTTTCCTTTCCTGGTATCATGCACTGCTGTGCCATTGTGTATGGTCTGGGGACACAAGATGGTTGTGAGCAGAAGTCAGTGATGTCCCTTGCAAAGCAGAAGTGGAGCACACAGGAAAAAGCCCTCGGTTGAGGTCACAGTAGTCAAGGTACAAACAAGCTCAAGAAGTACAGCACTTTGAAGGCTTAGGGCCTTTGCTAGTAGCAGCAGGGGAAAATATTTTATTAGTATTTTAGCTGACTGGTTTTTTTTCAGGAGACCATAGCAGAAAAAACAGAATAATTGAGGAAATTACAATAATAAACGCTTTTCTGAAATGGTATCTAACTACTGACAGCTGATGAAATGAGTCCAGAAGCATGCATAAAATAAGAAAAGAAGAAAAAGAAAAACATGTTCTTATTCATGGACATTGAGCAACTTGGCCCAGACCAGTCTCCATTTGCTTTATTTCAGCCGGAAATTTTTTGGTAAATCATAAATTCTTTCCCAAAATATACAATGCACTAGTTTAAAAACAATCAATCATTCAATCGAAACTGAGGACGAGTTAGTAGAGGCGGCTGTTTCATTTTCAAGTAGCTGGTCAGAGATGCCAGTGGGATTCCTGCCTGCAGAGCCGGCAGGCTGGGCTGAGACAATGAGGGCAAGGAGAGCCATGGGCTGGGGGGAGCAGCACATCTTGCTGGTCAGTGCTGCCAGGTCAGTGCTTGGGGCATGCCTTGGGGCATGTGGCCTGGCTGCAGACACTCTTTTCCCCAGCTCCAGGGTACGGACTGACATTTCCATATGTCTCAGGCAGGCAAAGAGCTTCCAGAAAGTGGAGTTGGGGTCCAGGTACACTTTGAAGAGCACTCACAGACATGCACGTGGAGTATGTCAGGGAGGTCAGGGCAGTGGCTTCCAGGCACAAAGGGGTGACTGGTGTGACTGAGGGGTGCTGGAGTAGGGCTTGGGAACTGGCTGTGACATCTTCAGAGGTTCTGGAAGAATATGTGCTTTATGTAACTGGTATTCCCTAGAGCAGAGGCAGCTGCCCGTCTGTGTCATTGCAAGCTGCCAAATTGGTCTCCATCTTTCCCACACACCCTGCTTTTTAAGAAACCTTTGTATTTGTTTTTTCTACATTGTTTTCACATCTGATAATTGTGCTAGATTAATGATGAATGCTTTGATCTTCATATACAATAAAATTTGTTATAAATCCATTGAGAAGGGTGTAACCAGAAAATAGAAAACTCCAAGTTATTTAGAATATTAAGACAGCAAAAGTGACAAAGTAATAAAGATGGTCCTTTAAAAAGTAGAAAAAAATAAAACCCTTTCTATTTAATAAAATGAAACAATGTTTGAGGCATATCCCACAAAGATCAAACAGAATTCTTATGTCAATATTATTGAAAAAGGAGATCTCCCTTTTTTTTTTTTTCTCCCTGATATTAAGGTTTTGAACCCCAGGCGAGAAGGTTTTGGAATTACTTTGGATTTTCACCAGTCTAACAAGATCAGAATCTAGTCTTGTTTAAATAAATTATTTGAAACCATATTCCCCAACGGCCCAGCCTTCAGTAGATACTGCTGTTGAAAGGCTGGTCCCTTTGTTTGTTTGCCAGAAATATGACTACATGCATGTGCTTTGTTTTTGAAGTCTTTCTATTAGTGGACATGAGTCTGCTTCTCCTGTCAGGTCCTCAGCCAATACTGAACTTGAACTTTGTTCTTCTGTTTCAGATCTGGTGGAGCCTCTCCATTTTGTCCAGATGTATCTTGTGGCCCAGAAAGGGTATTTTCTCTGCCCACAGACATTATCCTCCCCCAGCTCTGTCAAAAGGCTTTTATAATTTCTCAAATAATCATGGGAGGAGATCCGTGGGGTTTTTTCTTTGCTTTATCATAATATTGTCTTTTGGATCTCTTCTTTTACCTTTTGGCCTGAAGTGTCTAGAGCTGTTTTCTCAAGGTGCACCCTCATCCCAGGTGGGAACCTATGCTATGACACCTGCAGCTTGTGACACTTGTGTTTGCAGATACAACAGTCGCATATGAGGCTGCCCACAAAATTTTCACACATAACTTGAGTTGAATGTATTTTTCCTGGTGCCCAGAGATCCCAGAAAAACTGGCTGGACCTTTTCATTGCACCTAATGGATGTACCTGCACATAATTTGAAATACTGGCCTTTTCCAGAATAACTTTGTTAATTGCCCGGTGACAGTTTCTTACATTAATGTGTTAGGAATGTATCTCTTGTAAGGAATTTTATAATGTTGGTTCCAGGAAAGATGATGGTCACATTGCACTAACATGGAATTGCAGAACAATACATCCAATACATTCATTTACAAGAATTATTAATAACAGCATCAGTATCTTACTGACTGATTTTTCTCTGAAGCTACAATTATACCTAGCTATAATCTCTGCTGCAGTGATGCAAAGTCCATGAGAATGTTCCCCTACAGGGAAATAAGCTTACATGTGTGAAGAATCCCAAGCAAACATCTTAGAGATGCGTGAGTTTTCTGAGTAACACCGGGTGAATGGTGGCAGCACAAATGTAATACAGTAATCCTATTCTGTTCAAGACTGACTCTGCTATCATGGTAGTCCTATTTATGTACCATATTTTTCCCATTAAATGACTCTTTCTGTAGCAAAAGCACTAAGAAACGGTTGAAAGTTTAAGTTTACAACTTACTGCAGTTAAACCATGTAGTTTTCTGAGTACAGTTTCATAGGACTACAGAAGATTGTAAATCCTCAGAACATTTTGCACAATTCTTTAATGTCAAAGACAGCATGTATTCTGAACTGCTGAATCTGCAGCTTAAAAGGAGGTAGGTTTTCTTTCAGACTTCCTACTAGGAGTTCAGGCAGAATTTTATCCTCTGGTCATCAAAACCTTTCTTTTAATTTTTGTTCTGAATGTATTCATGGCAAGGTTTTGAGTTTTAATGTGAGTGTTGCCTGGTATCTGAATACTTTCCTCTGCCTGTCCTTTCATTTCAAATAACTTCTAAACAATAACCATATCCTCAGAAATAAGGCACATTATTTTTTCACTTATTCTGCTACAGTGAATTAGTATTGTTTTCTTGGAAAGTTGATATACCATTTTCCTCACTAGCCTAAATGTCCTAGATAGATTCATTATCTGTTATAGGTTGGATGGATCTCTCATGAGTATATACATCCTGTGGCCACATCTGTTCTTTTCTGGGTTGCAAACTGTTAATGGTCTTAGGGATCCATTGTCAATTATCACTACACAAAGTTCTATTTTATTTTCTGTGGGATTGTTTTGTTTTGTTTTGGTTTTGGTTTTTGGTTTTTTTTTTCCAAAAAATTTTAAAATCCACTCAAATGTTCAAAATTTAAAATACCAGATTTTTTTTACTGGAATTCTTTCAATACATTAGATGGAAAGTCAAATACAGGAAGTTTTAAGGAGTTTTCCACATTTTTTTCAGGTTTTTTAAAAATAATTTTAACTTTTTAGAAACCTCAGATAAGTAGCACTACTTGAAATGGTTAAATGTTGACAAATATGAAAAGTGAGGATATTTTTCTACAGCATTTTCTGTAATGGAGATCAGCAATATCTGAATGCCTCTATTAGTGCAGGACATTAAAAAGCTGCACCAAAGTAACACTTGTCTGGGTTTAATCTCTAAGATTCCACAGAATATGGATGTTTATTAGTCAAAATAAGTTGTAAATACAATTTTTTTTACGTATTTGTTGGCTGAGAAGGGGAAAAATATTGCATGGACTTGTGAATTATGTCAGATAGAATATATTCAGAAGTATTCCAGGCTGCTAATTTGACTTTGCACAATTCCTGTGACATGCATATCAGACTTAAAAAAAATCCCAAACATATTTTAAAAGTATCCAGAGATCACAGAGACATCAACCTATTGTGTGAATTGCAGCAAGAGAACATTTGGATTCTATACAGGCAACTCTTGTATTGTCTCTGATGCGTAGCAGATACCACATATGATTTACTATCATTTTTATTAAAGTAAAAAGCACACTTCAGTAAATATCATATCAGACTAGGTATTATCCCAGACATATTTTATTTCTTAGTCTTTGCTGCCTCTTCAAATTTTGGCATAAAAGAGGAGGATATAACAGACTATAAAGAAAAAGTTACAGAGGGTCTGCAAGTTTGTGATGGGTGAAAAGGCTGCCTCAGTTATCAGTGCTACCTAGACATACAATAATTGATAGCAATAATCTCATATCCAGGAAAGGTTTGTCACAGCGTTTATGGTAAAAGTTTATGAGTAAATTTTTCTTCCACTCCCTTAAACTTGATTTATCCAACAGATTGTTATTATTGAAACTTTATGGTGTTTTTTGAACTTTGAAATAATTTCTTGCAATGAAAGGTTCCAATGCACAATGTTACTGAGCAGCACTGACACTCATACCAAGTGCCTGGGAGACCCTGGGCGAAGAGAGACAGAAATCAAGCAGAAGTGAGTGATGCAGAAGCCTCACTTGCATCTTATTTTGTTCACGTATGAGGGGTCCTCAGGCCATCGCCATCCTGCTCACCTGTAAAGTTGCTCAGCTTTCTCTACAGGCTGTGTAGGACATGCAGGCTGCTACTTACATAAAGGGAGGGGTTGGCCCTGGCTGCATGCCAGGTGTCCGCTAAAGCCTCTCTATCACCTCTCCTTTGCAGCTGGGCAAGGGAGAGAGAATATAGCATAAGCCTTGTGGGTCGAGATAAGGACTGCAAGAGTTCACTCTGCCATTACTGCCACAGGTAAAACAGACCTGACTTGGAGAAACCAATTTGTTTTATTGCCAATCAAATCAGAGTAGAGTAATGAGAAATAAAAACTAAATCTTAGAACACCTTCTCCCAACCCCTTCCTTCTTCCTGGGCTTAACTTTACTCCTGAATTCTCTGCCTCCTCCCACCACCATTTATCACACATTGTCTCTGCTGTTGCTTATTCCTCAGGGAGAGAAGTTCTCACATTATTCCCATGTTCCAGTATGGGATCCCTCCCACTGGAGATGCTCCTCGATGGATTACTCCAGCATGAGTCCTTCCCACAGGCTGCATTTTATCATTAAGTGATTCAGCATGGGTCCCTTTCCATGGGGTGCAGCTCTTCAGGAACAGGCGGCTCCAGTGTGGGTCCTCCATGGGCTCACAAGTCCTATCAGCAAACCTGCTCCAGCATCGACTCCTCCCTCTGTGAGGCCATAGGTCCTGACAGAAGCCTCGTGAGCCTCCAGCACAGGCTTCCCATGGGGTCACAGCCTCCTTTGAGTGCATCCCCCTACTCATCACGCAGGTTGGTTTTATATTGGCAACAGATTACATTAATTTCCCCAAATTCCAACAGTTTTGGCCGTGATGGTAACTGGTGAGTGATCTCTCCTTGTCCTCACCTTGACTCATGAGCCTGTATTTTCTCTCTCTTGTCCAGCTGAGGAGGAGAGTGATGGAGCAGCTTTGGTGGACACTTGACATTCAGTCAAGGTCAGGATTTAAACACAGAAACATAACAATTTCTACAGTAGATCATGTCTTTAAATTTCTATCTATATAATTTAGTATTTAGCTTTAACAACAGAGTGATCAGTAGCAGATATGCTGGAGAGCAGACCAGCTATGAGATAATATGCAAGGAATTTCCTAGCTCATATGAATAAGTAGCTTGTACTGTGATAGGTGAGTTTTGTTTTTTGCTTGTAATTTAATCTAACCACCAGTCTGCTCTCTCTTTGATATGGCTGTCGAGAAGAGACTGAGTTATGTTCCTGCACCTAGTCTGGGACCTTTTCTAGATTTATGTATTAATCAAAGTACATGATCTTAAACTGATTATTTGCTGCTGTCTGGTAAAGTAATTTAAGTAATCTGGTACAGTTTGTCATATTAATATGTGTTTGATTGATTGTTGGTTTTGTCTTCATTTCAGCATTGACAAAGTAAACTTTTCTGGGATTATTTAAGAACATAAAATCTCAGAAAAGGTGTTGTTAAAATTTAATTTGTATTTTCCCTTTGGTTTGATGATACCTGTTGGCAATGAACTCCACTCTGTGGGAAGAAAATATATCTCTTAATATCTCAAATCTTGCTCTTTGGTTTTGCTGAAAGTCTAACGTAAGTTGCTAAAGGACATGGAAAATTTTTGTAACTTGGTGTTTATTACTTTGACTCTCCCTTCTCCTAAAATAAGTTTTCCTTTTACCAACTCTTGTCACTAATTTCCATATTTCTTTGAATATATCTATATTTCTCCTGTTCAACACAAGAATGGGTTTTATCCTCCCCCATAGCTGCCTAAAAGGTAGCGCCTAGTCTGAGATAGTTATCCAGGATCTTTCAAAAGGAAGACTGAAATCCAGGGAGAATTTCACTGCATTGTAAGATGAGTATTTGAAATAACTCAGACAATTCCCATCCTTAGGATCTGTCTTTTAATTAGAGAGGAAAGTGTAGTCTCCATTATGAGACTGCACACTGACATTTTGGACAGCTAAAGTTAGGTGAGATCGATCCTGCACACGTAATCGTACCTGAATCACTATTACGGATTTGTACATCACCCAATATTTTCAGTATCACGTACCATACAATTTTTTAAAAAACCCATACAATTCCTTTTCTTTTCTTTCCCCCTCCCCACCTCCCCAGCCATTGCATAGAGTCATAGAATGATTTCGATCAGATGAGATGTCTGGAGATCTTCTAGCACAACCTTCTACTCAAAGCAGACCCAACTTAGGTCAGATTGCTCAGAGCCTGTCTCAGTTGAATATTGAATATCTCCAAGGATGGATAATCTTCAGTCCCTTTAGATAGCCCTTTCCAGTGTTTGACCACTCTCATTATGAATATTTTTTCCTTATAACTATTTTATATTTCCCTTGCTGTTATTTATGTCTCTTGTGTCCCATTCATCCACTGTGCACCATTGAGAAGAGTCTGGCTCAATTTCTCTATATCCTTTCACTAAGTAGTTGTAAACAGCAATAATATTTTCTCTTAGCCTTCCTAAGACTGAAAAATCCCACTTCCCTCAGCCTCTTCTTGAACATCCCTCCTTGCTCTTGCTCCTTAATCGCCTCCATAGCCCTCTGTTGGACTTCCTCCAGTTTGCTGGTGTTGCTTGCACAGAGGAGTCCAGAGCGGGACACAGCACTTCAGATGAGTTTCCCTCTTAAGCCAAAGGGAATAAACACTTCCCTCAACCTGCTGGCCGCGCTTTTGCTAATGCAGCCCCATATGAGCTTGGCTTTCCAGACTGCAAGAGGTTTGCTGTGCATTCCTAGAACTGAGCGATGTGAAGCCTGGGTCCTTTTCAGGGTGGGTGCAGTTACTGCAGAGCTCATTTGATGTAATTCCAGTTGTGTCTTCCAGAGTGAATCACTTGACGCATGAAATGCTAAGCGCCATTGCTCAGGCGCTGGGAGTGGGGAAATTTCATCCAACAAATGTTAGGTGTTGGGTCTGAGCTCAACATCTGCACTTGCTCCATGGGCAATGGGGAGAGAGAGAAATCTGCAGAGACTGGTTCTTCTCACCTATTTTAGACCCTTATTTTATGAGGAAATTACTCTTATTGGAAGGGTCTGGCTCTTTTCCTTGGTTACAGAATCTGCCTGGAGAGTTGACTTAAACTAAACTCTTAAACATTTGATAGATTTTCTTAGGTTAAGCAAATCTTACCCTTACTGCAGGGTTTTGCAGTCTTCCCTTGCACAGGCTAGTCAAAATGTGTTTACAAGTAATCTGATGCCCATATGTGCAATTTTTCTGGTGTTACCATTCTAAATGTTTTCTGCAAGTTTGACCTCCAGAGTAATCAGGTGTGGTGAGATAGATGAGCCTACTTAAAATTTTATTTTACCAAGCAAAACAGATAAAACTCATCTAATTGCTCTAATAGCCTCATTCATCACATGACCTTGGTGATCTGATATTTTCCACTCTACTTCACTCTTGTAATTCTTGTAGAGGAATGGAAAACCAATGCCAAGTCTGTGCAAGAAAAGATCCACTTCTGGGGAAGGCAAAACTTTCCCAGAAGGAAAGTTCCTTTCCCCAGCTGGAAAGATGCTGACTTATTCTTCCTGCTTCTTGAAAAAACAGTGGCCATTTGGTTGACCAGTGAAGATAGCTGCATCAATAGGAGAGCTGCTGAGAGGTGCAGACAAGGAAAAGGAAGTTGTAGTAGTGTGACTCTGGCTTTACATTCAAATATTTAAATTTAATCATCTATTTTAAAGAGTTTTTCTACTTTTATTTGTATCTTTACCAAAGGTATTTATAAGCTTCAATATTTGAAAGAAGTGTTGAATATTTGTGGGCAGAAGCAAGTATAAATTTGCAATTTACGTGAGCATTCTTCAAATTCAGAGCACAGGATAAGTCCTTTGTGGATGAAGAAGGTGAGATATTCTACATAAGATGGGACTGTGCTATTACTGGTGTCCCACATCCTTCCGAAGCTTCATAGAGCTGCCTGAAAATGGAAATACATCATTTCACTAATGAAACTGAACTTAGAAATGTTGTAGTCTGAATACTCAAAGTCCCCTTTCAGAGGGAACCAAGAAATCTGGTTAAGCATCTCCTCACCTGTCATCTGTCATTTTTAAACCAAAGCTTGCAGTTCTCTGTGAGTGGGACAGAACTTTTCTCACCAGACGACCAGATGGTACTATTGTAAAATTCATCACCAGCTTCAAAGGTTCACTGCTGTGCATCAGCACTTTGTTCCTTCAGTCCCTTCTCATGCTCAGTGGTGAGAAACTCAGCAAGGCAATTAGGATGTGTTGTCTTTAACCTGTGGATGATATCCAGGTTTGAACTCTAGTGGGGCTCACCTGAGCATCATTCAAAATCCACAGCTGTTGTCAGATGTTTTCATTTAGTGACACATCAGAGGGCATTGTACTGATCCTCTGATCCATAGAATTTGTGTTAGTTCTTGATCTGAGAGATAAGTATGCTTGTGAAGCAAAAGGCCCCTCAGAGTGTAAATGTACAGGAATACATGGAAATGCTTACTTTGCTATGATTTAATCCTGCCTTGACATAGTTTGAATAATTTATTCAAAGACTGAATGGATTCATACAGTCTATGGGCAGAGTCTCTATCAGCCAAACCCTGCTGAAAAAAAAAGTTCCTCCTAACTAAAATCTTGGGGATGTACAATACAATTTACCATGTGAAGCACAAAATAATGAGACTAATTAGGTGTGTCAGCTGCTGGTTGTTTTAACATCTTTATGTCTCCAATGTATTATTTCAAAAGTTGATTTAAAATGTATGTTGAAAAGATCCTTGACCAGTTATTGCTATTGTGAACTTTTGAAATGAGAAAACAAAAATGTTTGAGCCCAGTGGAAGACACATAGTGAAAAACACACATTCTTTATTTGGAGTGGCAATCTCTTGGCTAGTTGAGGTTAAAATGAGAAGGAATACAGGGCAATTTAGGTCAGAGACTGGGGGACAACAAGGAAGTCAGAGGGCAAAGTCAAGCAGCCAATAGGAAATCAAATTATTTTCTTACTGTTACTTTAATGCCAGTTAGTCAAAATAAATAAAATTATTAAAAATGCATCATCATTTAATGTCGACATAAAAATAGCAAGGCTCCAACTAAAGGCAAGAGTTCCATAGCTTGGGTGCTGTCAAAACCAAATGAAATGTAAGGAAATGAAGAACAAGAAAAAACGAAATTTTTGTACAGTTTAAGTGCACAATATACCTACAGAGGAGTTCACGTAGTTCAGATATGCTATCTCAAGAGGATGTGATATTAAAAACAAAGAATCACAGGAGGGCAACAGTCATGATCAAATGTGTGGAAAAGCTTTAAAATCAGGAACAAATGGTCTAGGACTCATCAGCTTGGAAAAGAGATCAATGAGCGTAGATAGGATATATGTCTGCAAGGCAATGACTAAAGTAAGCAGGAAATGGTTGCTCACTGCCTCTCCACATTACAAGTAGAAAACATCAAATTAAATGATTGAGTGATAGTTTCAATTATGGACAAGATGAGATTTTTCTTACCCCTTGCTAGGGAAGCTGTGGAACACACAGTTCTCTGTCAGTGGTTGATGCCAAAAGGTTTACGTAGCTTCTAACTTGAGTAGCCAAACTTGTGGGAAAAGGAAAGAAATCCCACAAGGACTATTTAACACATAGATCCCTCTTCTGGAAAGGAGGTTGCTGAGCTGCAGACTGCTGTAGGCTGGAAGGGGAGGCTGGGGAGTCATCACTATATGCTTGACCTGCCCTTGGACTCTTCTCTTGGCCTCTGTTACTGGCTGTTGACAGAGGTTGGCCACCAGATCTTTTGTTTGACTCCTGACAGATGTTCTTAAAACACCACGCAGAGACTGGCAGTGCTGTTATACCTATCACTGTGGCCTCTGTAAAAGTCCTCAGCAGGAGCTCGTTAGTTAAGAGGGTGAACCTGCAGTGTTCTCAAAGTAAGCACAGTACTTGTGCACAGCAGATCATTACACTGAGAGTGATATCCATGAAATTATTGAAACAGATTTATGGGCAACTCCAAGAGTATCAGTTGTTTACTGAGGACTGTGAGGATCTAAAATTCTTAGTTAATATTGGTTATAATAGGTTTCTAGCCATTATAACTCCCTCCAGTTTGTAGCTGAGTTAGAGCTGAGTGTCATTTGTTACACCTAATTCACCAGGGTGTTTAGGTGATTACTAAGTCATCATGCCAAAGCATTTTCTTTGGTCATCCTTAGTTAATTCCAAATTGAACAATACCATTTTTCAGTCAAGAAATACAGTACCTCTTCTTTCCTTACATCCTGCACCTCCAGTAATTCTCCTAGTGATACTGTCAATAAAAATGTTTGGCAGAGGCAGCTGTTTTTCAAGGTGTGAATTACACCTTTGGCCTTTACATTATTTCTGCCATCCATAAAGCAAAGATGCAAGAGAAAAAAGGCTCACAGTGTTCCAGTAATCCCAGGCTTCATGCATATTTCTACTTCATTTCCCAGCAACTTAAAATCCTAATATTTGCCTTGCAGAATATAGCAGACTTCAAATTGTGGGTGAAGGAGATGTAGGAGGACTGAAAATCCAATCAAATTTAGAATTATGTCTTGGCGAACTGAGCTGGAGTCAACTGTAGGGATGCAGAAAATGCCAATATGAAGCAGTTTTAAGGAGAAGAAATAATGAAATAGGTAAAAATAGGTGAAGAGAGGGCAATTGGTTCAGCAGTAGTTTCACAGAGGAGGAGTAGGGGGGTAGTTGCTGAAGATAAATTAAACAGGGGTCAATGAAGACTGAGACACTGTCATAATAAATTTTTTCTACTGGAGGAGAAATTGAAATGGCTCAGTTAACTTCAGTGGAAATTAGATTAGGGTCTGTAAACTGCTGGAAGAATATTTAAGTTAGCTTTTCACATTAAGTCTTCATGGAGATAAAAATGCTTTAAAAGGAAGATCCTATAACTTCCACCATTGTGGACAATAATGCTTTATTTGAGTTAGTTTCAGGCTAATTGAATTAACACTGCTGAAATGTATAAATATCTGAGTTCCCCTGAAAAACATTGGTTATATTAAATATTGAATTTCTCTATTTTTCCTCAAGTATCAATGCCCAAACCAAACAGTGCATTTTATTATATAAAAAAGATTCTTCACTTACAAATGGTGATGGAATAATTCTAAAATTGTCACACCAAATGAATATTCAGTAGGTCCCAATCCTGGACCTGCACTCTTGGAGAAAGGTTGCCAATATTAGTGCAGCCGTTTAGGTGCACAGTCTTGTTCTTATTAGCCTTGAATCTGCTGGCAAGGTCACCCCCACTAGTTTTGACCAATTTCTATGATTGTCAAAGTGCTGCCAAATGCCTTCTCTGAGCAGGTGTTCTAAGGGCAGATGGGACAGAAAGGAAAGCCCAGAGTTGGTGAGCATGACAGCAGAAGTGTTAAGTTAGATGAACAGTTGCTGCAGGAGGAATGTCTTAATAATTTGTAGACATTGGGAATTAACTGATTTTTTTCCTCAGGCTTCAATAAGATTTTAAAGCCGGGGCCAGAGAAAGGCAGGCAGCAGGGTTACATTTTATCCAGCTACCACGTTTGAAGCGGGTTCCAGTTGACAAGGGGGTTTTGATTTTATCCCTTTGGATGCTTAGTTCAACTACTGGAATATCTGTTATTTCAACACCACATCCACCAGGCTATGCATTCTAAATAAGGCTTGTCAGCTTGGTGTATACAATCTGAGAAGAAAACAGACACACTTCTGTTAAAAGGAAAACAAAGTTGTGCTAGCAGACATTAAAAGTGCTGTGTTAGCTGAAGACCAACGACCCCTAAAATCAATGGCAAAACTCTTGTTCCTATAAGTGAAAGCTAATAACTTACAATCATTTCTTTTTGTTTTGATGAAACTGTGTCTACAAATGTTCTTTTTTAAAGAAACAACACTGGATCATGAAAAGGATGTATACACAGAATAATGAGAAAATTTTACTACTGTCATTGCTAACTGGAATATAACTAATACAAATGAAAGGCCACCTCATGTTTTCTGAACCCATATGCCCCACAAAACTGCTCTGCTGATTCTCCACTACTTCCGTTCAGCATCAGAGAAGGAGCCTGTGTGTTTACACAGTCTTCTTCTAAAGGATTGAGCAGAGTAGGTTAGATGCATGTTAAATCAAACAAAGGAAATGGCATTGTGGCAAACCCCAGATATTTATTCTGTGAGGCATCCTTATCTTCCCAGAGGTGTGGAGCTGCGTCAGCTTAGATTCACCTGGTGTGAAGGTGAATATAGAGGGCATATATAGAAAGTCTGTGGATGAAAGGCTGTACTTGTAGGCACTCTCTTAATAAAAATGTTGTGGACTGCATGCTTTTACATGTTTGCAATAGGGGGACAGAGCAGAAAAACATACAAAATTTCTCATCTAATAAAGATGAGACAGATAAAAGGCAGAGTGAACACTTCAAGAATACAGGGGAATTTGTTTTGTTGGGTTTTTCAGGGGAGGAGAGGTGGACTTGCGAGACAACAAAATACAGAGTTCTTTTTAAATTAATTTCTTGGGGTTTCCTATTCCTTTATGGATGTCCTCTTCCAATTGTCCCTCCATATGATTTTAAACACAGGTGTTATTGCACAACTGAATGAAAGAAAAAGAAAACATGAGAAAAACCCATGAATGACAGTCACTAACAATTGTCAATTTGCTGAAGCAACAAGGACTCAAGAAAACAGAGGTTTTTTAACACTTGGAGCTTTCAAACCTGTATCCAAACTCCTGAGTCAGCAAGTAAACTGGCACCATCTGATTCTGGGAGGTGGAAGTAGAGAGGTGTATGAATGTGAAAAGCACACTGAATTTTTTTATCCTCAAAACATTTCCTTAGTGCTGAATTATGGTTCAGGCCAGTTTGTAAGTTATATGAGCCAGTTTGCTGATCCCTAGATATGAGACTCCAGGGACATAAAGCCAGACTCCAAAACAATCATTCAAAAATCCAGTCAGAAGAAGGAGGAATATGATACTTTTGGGGATGGTGGCCTGTGGAGGGAAGAAAAGGAATTTTAAATGGGAAGTTACTCAGAAGATCATAAAAATGAGCAAAGCAAAAAGAAAAAAAAAAAAAGACAATGTTTTGCATCATGTAAAAATATTTTCCTCTTTGATACTTTGCAAAATAAAAAGGTATCTCTCTTTTTAGCTCATTCTTTCCTGAATTTCAGGTGGCTCTGCTAGAGTGTGGCAGATCCAAATGCATGTGCTTCCTGCTTGTCACAAAGATCCTTGCTGCACTTGACAGTAGCAGTGTCACCAAAGATCTATGTTAAAGGCTTGCTTCAGTAGTTCACCAAAGACATATGGATTTGGTGAAAAATAAGCATACTTTGGTAGTAAAATAGGCAGGGTCACTGAAAACCTCTGCAAGGCTGCATCAAACAAACCTACAGATTTCCTTCATGACCTTAAAGCCTGAAGTTCATGAATCTAGGGGTTACAAATATACATACTTCTTTTTATGTTGATTTTGGCAAATAACAGCAGGATGAGGATTAAAGTGACCATTCATGTGTTTGGTCATCTCCACATGTAGTTAATGAAATTAAGAATTGTTTTTGGCAATATGCCTGCATTGTGCATGCACATTTCTGCACTGAAAACATCTGAAAATTGGGCCTATGACCTCTTTGCCAATATTTCTATTGGGAATGTGGTGAAATGGTTCCTTAAGTAAACATCCAGTGATATTGTAAAGCTAAATGAATTCTTTTGGAAAGCACACTAAAATCCTTGGAAGGAGCATAATGTAAGTACTAAATACTTTTATATGTAGGCTGAGTCACATTCTTGTATCTTATGTGTACAGCTGAAGTAATTGTTTAGTATCAGTCTTAATTACAAAAAGCCTGCAAAATGTTCTATGTGCTGTATGGTATGATCATCACTGATGTAACAGCACTGGTGCTTGAGGTCCCACGTGCTGAGTGCTTTCTCAGGAAAAAATTCTCAGAAATGGGAACAGAAAAGGAGCACAGGTGACAACTTTACGAATATGTACAGCTGCTATAGGTGTCTTGAACTTTGAAATTATGTAGATTTTTTTCAGAGGGAAGAGGGATGGTAAACTTGTTTGTTTGTTTATTTGTTTGTTTGTTTAAATCAACAATTTATATTATCAAAAGGTACTAATTAGGAAAGCATCTGATGTAGGACAGATGGCCAAAAGAAGCAGCCAGCTAACTGCTCCCTGTAACTCCTGACTTATATATATTGCCACAACCACAGAATCACTTGAACTTCAGCTCTTTGGGCATTATCCATGGACTGGCATAGGAAATGAGCTGTGCTTTAGTGGGCTCTCAGTGTGTCAGAGTGATTGTCTCCTCAAAGTAAAGCTGAAATGGCAATGAGATTTTGAGCTGTTAAGGGGAGAGGTGAGTTGGGGAGTCAACTTCTGTCAAACTCTGGCTGAAAATTTCATCAATAGATGTGTATATTTGGGTAACTAAATCCATCCCTAGCGTCTCGGCTGAACCTCCAATCCTGCACTCAGTTCTGGGCCCCTCACTACAAGAAGCACATTGAGGTGCTGGAGCATGGAAGGACGATGAAGCTGGAGAAGGGTCTGGAGCACAAGCAGCAGAGGGAGCTGGGGGTGTTTAGCCTGGAGGAAAGAAGGCTCAGGATAGAGCTTTTCACTCTCCACAACTGCTTGAAAGGAGTTTGTAGCAAGGTGGGGGTCGGTCTCTTCTTCCAAGTAACGAGCAACAAGATCAGAGGAAATGGCCTCAAACTGTGCCAAGGGAGATTTGGATTGGTTATCAGAAAAAGTTTCTTCACTGCAAGGAATGGCAGGCATTTGAATAAGTTTCCCATAGAAGTGGTGGAGTCACCATCCCTAGCAGTGTTAAAAAGATGTGGACATGGCACTTGGGAAGGCTTTAGCATTGAACATGCAGTTAGCAGTTGGACTCAATGATCTTATGGGTCTTTTCCAGCTTTAACGGCTCTATGATTCTATGATCCCTGTAAGCCTGATTTTAAAAAATGCTGTATCAGTTTCTGCATCTATGCAGGTTTGTATTTACTTAGCCTAAATAAGTTGTTATCGTGAGCTAAACAGGGACATAAAAACCTGACTCATTTCTTATCTACATTAAAGCACCATAAACACATTTGACATGGTGTACTTTAAAAAATCAAAAAAAAAAAAAAAGAGAAAACTACCCATCTAGAAGCCAAGCCTTCTGTTCAGGACTCCATTTGGCTTCAGTGAGGCTACCTGCCAGGTCGATTCCAGATTTCAAGCAGTCTAGTGAATTGTGACAGACTGGCGTCAGTCTTGTATTCCTATCTTATGAAATATTTCCAATGGACTATTTTAATTAAGATCAGCTTTGCTGGCATCAGAAAACTCATAACCTTTCCACAATCAAATATCAGATGGAGAAAGCAGTAAGCAGTTGACCACAGAGCTGTTGTTTAACTTCAAATCAAGGTGGGAACCTTCTCTGGTTTGTCAGACAGTGTCTAGCTGCTGTCCTGCTCCTCAGGTTCAGCTTTGACTCCTCAGTAAAACAACAGTAATGTAGAAAACCACCCATGTATCTTTTCCACAAATATTCAACTAACTCCCTGGATTCAGATGGATTTTCTGATATTAAACAAGTAAATCTGTAATGGAATAGGGAATTAAAATTAAGCAAAAACAGAGCTGTTCAAGAAATTCAGTGTCTGCATTGATTTGTTATTATTGTTTTCCCCATGGATTTCAGTCACTGAGCACTATGTCCAGCTTCCCATGTCGTCAACATTCACTGGATCCCTGCACAGGCTGTCTGAGGAAATCAGGTTGTTTTTAAACAAAGATATGGAATGTGGTCATTTAATTTTTCAGCTTATAGATTTCAGGGTACTGAAAGTTCCTTTGAAATGGAGCAGTTGTCTGGGCAAATACAGTGGCCAATCACCACTTCTCCTGTTAATTTGCATATAATGAGTCTATTGTTCATAAGGGATTAGCATCCAGAGACTGCTGGCTGCTCAGGCTGCTCTTTGACGGATTACTTGGACCTGTCATGACTCTTTAAGGATCCCTGCTAAGAGGCAGAGTAAATTGCCCTCTGCTGAGCTCTGTGCTGCTGTGGCTAGGCTGTGGTTTATTTAAATTGAGTTCAGCCATTACCACACCACACAGCAGCATATGCTGCAAGAGAAGAAAAGTTTTGTGCAGCTTGGGCAGTGGGGCTCCCAGGGTTCCTCAAGGCTGCTTGACTCTGCTTGCACGGCAGGCAGATCCACAGGGGCTGGTCATGGCCACAGGCCCGACGGCTTTGGTAGCCCTGAGGGAAGTCAGTGTCCTTGGCTCTCCTTTACTCAGTGTCTGGTCATGGCCAGGAGTGCCTCCTATGGAGGATCAGCTAAGCGTCTTCAGCATGCTAAGGAGACCACAGAGTGGTGAGAGCTATCCAGAGCAGTAGGCGGATACATTTGGATCTTCTCCTGGGGCAATAATAGGAGTTATCAAATGAAGCTAGCAGGTGATGTGTCCAGGATAAAGGGGACGCAGCTCATTTCTCAGGGTGTGAGGGAGTTGGGGAAGTCCTTGCCTCCAGAGAGTAAGACTGTAGCTCCCATGAGTTCAAGGAGAAGCTGGATCTATTCTTGAAGAAAAAAATTTTGAAGATACAGAGACAGTGACTCTATCAGCTGCTGAAGGCTGTGAGAATGTTTGAGCATGTAAAACTATATCCTTATGCTGCTCCTATGCTCGTCCTCAGAAATCTGCAAAATCCCCATCTGTGACTGATGGAGACAAGGCACTGGGCTGGACTTGGCATCCACCCAGAATTATTATTCCCCCATTTGTCACAGATGTGCCTCTTGCTCCCACCCACTTTCAAGGCACATGCTAGCCTACTATTCACAGGCCTCTCAGTAAATTCAGGTATTTGTACATGTTTTCCACACTACAAATTAAGAGAGAGATTTACCAAAGTACATTGGTCACTTCAGATTACCAGTGTTGCAGAGTTGCTGCCATTTAAGAAGTATTGGCTGATGCTTTTTGGAGAATCTTCTGTACCTACAAATCTACTTCTCAAAGTTGAACTATAATAGGAATTTCATACTAAGTCTAACAGTTTTTAAACTAGTCAAAACACACTGTTGGTACTGGCTTTGGGCTTCTCATACAGAGAACATACATGCAGTTTAATTATTCTAAAATGTCATAAGCGATGCCAGTGAGAAAAGCTGCATTAATCTGGAGTTACTGCTAAAAGGATAAAGTACTTCGAGGAGTAAAAAAATGTTACAGGAATGTTGCTATTATCTTAGAACCAAACCTTATGGATCTAGGACATGTAAAGTTAAATTTAGACAAAGCAATCTTAAAAAATAAATCTAGGCAAATAAAGACAAATTAATACATACTTAAGACAACTGAATGTTCATAACAATCTTACTAAAACAAATCTTTAGCCCCAGTTTGAAGAGAAGTGTGATTAAAGAAAAGTGAGTGTGTCTATAAATATTAATTTAATCTAATTTGTGACTACGTGCATTCTGACTGCAGGGAAGGCCACGGTACTAGAAAGTTACATAACATTTTAGCTAGAGTAGGATGAAACTTGCTGTCATCTTAACTCAGGGGTTGAAAGCCAGAGGTGCCAGTGGCACACCCTGAGAGTCCCAGGATCCTGAAGAGAATCACACATGCCCATGGTGTTCTACCTTTCTGGTAATCTAGCCTGAGGTTTAAAGCCAGTTTGGGTATTGGCTACAGACAGCAGTAGTTACCTAACCCTGCATCGACTGATTCACCCTCTCTGAGACTGCTGGGACACAGCTGATCTCAGGGGACAGCAGCAGGAGGCTGCTGTGCAGAGCTGACACATGAGAGGCAGGAAGTATTCCAGCAATAACACAAGTGCCGTCAATGGAGTGTATGGTTTCTATAAAACTGTTTTTTAATATAAATTCTCCTAGGTAGTGAACAGGATTTTTTACTAGTTTTCACGTACTAAAATATTCTCTTTTGTACTTGTTCATAGGCTGACTATCTCTGTGGAAGACTGATTTCAAATCTATGACATTCTGAGACTGTGGATTTGAAATTGATGACATTTCATGGTAAGAAACATCTTTAGAACAGAAATTTTAAAACTGAAAGCTTTCAAATCAGACAGTAGCCTAGGTGCTATATATATAACAATATGCTATATTTTTAGGATCGTGATAATATTATGCAAGCATTATTAGTGAGACCTTAATCTGGGTTTCCAGTACCTGAAGTAATAATTCTGAGCCAGGGGTAACACTGAAATTTTTGATGAAAATTTTTCCTTAAATGGGAATATTTTGATCCAGCTCATCTGCTGGCACTATCTCTTGAGCCTTCAACTTCCCTAATCCTAAATACCAAGACATGCTTGCAGAGGCATCAGACAGATGAAGAGGATGAACGAGGCCTTGTGCCAGCTGTTTAACCTGCACCCTGCTTCACCCCTCACACTGCTGGTTGTCCATCCATCTGCAAACATTGTTTCTTAAGCAAAGGATTTCTGAGTCTGTACTTCGGCTTCGGGTGCCTGGTCTTTTTGAGGCTGGCTCTTCCCCTTCACAAATGAATAAATGCTGCTCCCTGCTGGAAACTCTCAGTACGTTCCAGTCTGCTGACATTTTCCTCATGAAAAGACAGCTTTGGAAAACGCAAATAGCTGTTAAAAACTAGGCAAGTGCAGTCCTTCAGGGAGCAAACTCTCCAAGGATCAACGTTAGTGCAGTTGTGTAGGATCTTTTACTGTCCCTCCTGGGCTGCTTTTTTGCAGCACTGGAGTCAGAGCCACAAGCACTGGGGCACCCTGTTTACCAAGGACTTGGCATCACAAGACAGGCATGAGAGAAGCCATACAGAGACCGCTTGGCAGCTGCTCTTGTACCTCGGGTGACATCCAGCATGCTTGCACCCCTACAAAGGCAGATCTGTTCCAATTGACTCGGTGTATAGGGAGCCACTTCACCCCGTGAAGGGAGGGAGGAACTCTGCACTGCCTATCTTATATCAAGCACGCAAGTGCAGAGAAGGAAGAGGAAGCGTTTCTTCTGTGACTGATGGACCTTGACAGCAATTATGATCCTGGTCTCTAAACTATTCAAAGCACACCCATCCATGTCTGGGATGGCACGTGGTAGATCTCACTGAGAGGAGACCAGGCCATAGGAAGATAACAGATCTGGTTTGCAAGAGGTAACCTAGCTTGACAAGCTGTCATGTAAACCCCTTTTATCTGATTAATTTAAGTAGAAAATATATTCAAATGTTGTACTGGATTAGGCCAAATACTGAATATCTCTTCCAACCCTCTTGACTGAGGTTCACATAAGATGCTGGGAGCAGCAGTGTCTAGTTCCTCATGGGCAGGTACTAATACACTTTCACAAAGTACAGAAACGTCCTTATTAATCTGAATCTAAGAGCTCTCAGGTCTGGGGGATGTTACATCCCATCACTCACAGAACTTCCATCTCACCTCTCCATTGTTGCTTCTCTGCACAAGTGTTTGGATGTGTCCATACATCCAAACTGAAGAACTGAAAAGACTGGAAGAACTCTTCTTGAGCGGATTGTGTGAAGTAAGGTGTTAATTTAGCACTGTGTATAGTGCAGCTGCAGTCAAGAAAAGAAGTAGTCAGTATCAGCTAAGGATAAAGAAATTTGCAAAGGCAATAGTGATTCATGGAATAAGAAACACATCAGAGTACAACACCACATTTGAGCAGAAGGTGATACCAGAAAAACTTCAATCTAACTTTTATGTCTTTCAACTCCCTTTTCACACCTACTTTGGTCTAGCATCCATTTTTTTTTCAGCCTTCACCTCTAGCAATCATTGCCTCGATCTTTGCCTCAACTCCTCCTCGGTTGTGGTTTCCGAATTATTGAGACATCTTTTCTTGCACTATCAATGTACAATGATTCCTTTATAAATACTGTATTTACTAAGGCCTTAAGCCAGTACTTGGTGACGTTGGTGGGATTCAGTCCACCGATTTCACAGGACTTTGGAACACACTTTGTGAATTACAATACTGGTTTCATTTCTTGACCGTTTTCTTAAGTGGTGGAATATCGGCATGGAAGCCAGTATGTTCCCAGCTGCAAGCTTTGCCTTGTCAGTTCCCACAACAAAACCTGGAGAAGACGTACCCCATTGAAGGGAAAGCAGCCAAAGCAGTACGGAAGAAAGCTGAGGTTCTGTTTTTCCAGTTTTGTGGGAAGCAAATGGTAATTGTTGTTAGTTTCAGGCCAGAGTTACAGCTCCTGAGCTAGGGCTCAGTCCCTGGTTCCTCTGAGGTCAGTTTGGAAAGGATGATTCAGAGGTGAGATCCAATGATGCATTAAGAGCTTTACCAGAAAAAATAGATTTAGGGGAACAAACAAAACCAAATCTACTCAGTTAATATTCTTTCCTGAAGCCCAAGAAAAGCCCAGGACAAAATATAAAGAGAAGTAGGTGCATCATTGTACTACTGTACCCTGGAACTGCAACATACTGGGACTGAGCATGTGGCACTCCTTTCTCTCTTTCACCTAAATCTCTTGGTTCTCTCTGAAACTTAGCTTTTCCCATGTAGAACCCCTTGTGTGGGCATTTGTGTCTTCTCTGTTCTCTTCACTAGGCTGCCATTTCTCATGGGTGCTGTTTGTAGTTGTCTCTCTTGTTTTTACCACTTCTATAATTTCTGTTCTCTTAACCATTTCCTAGTCAGTCCTGCGCTATCTAAGCTCTTTTCCCCTGCTATTGTATTCATCTTCTCATTCCGTGTGTAACAACTCCTGGTAACTTCTTTTCCACATGAGACCAGAAGTCCTCCACAAAGTGGTGTGAACCATATCAACAAATGGATTATATTAGGCAGGCTCTACGTGCAAATTTAACATTAATTTCCCATTAGAGGGAGCAATGTCTATGGAATAGTTACAATTTCTGCATCTGGAAAGCAATTTGTTATGTCTTTAATGTCTCTGTCTGGTTTTATTTGGGGTTTTGTCTTTAATGTTAACACCCCTCAGTGCAATATTTGAGAATTTTTATCTTTTTCCTTCTTAATGTGCAGCAGCATCTTTTTATTGGTAAAACGTAGAAAGTGGTCACTGATTGACTCAAACAGAAATGAGGACAGAATACAGAAAAGAGGGGGTTTTCCGCTTTTTCTTTTCTTTTTTCACTTGTAATTTAATGAATATTTTTACAGAAGATTAATTGTAGATTTAATCAATTTTGAAAAATACAACATCAAGTAAAATGTTAAAACCTCTTTGCTAAATAAAATTACTCAAAAAATCTTCAAGGAGAAATATATGTTTGGCTTTTACTATGACATCAATGCCACTCAGTCTGAGCTGTTTCCTGTTTCGTTTGCGTCGATTAAAACACATCAAAATGAAAAATAATGCAAAGAAAGTAAAAAGCAGAGCCGCAGAGAAATCCTTTTTTTTTTTTAAGAACAGTTGGGTGGTGTGGAAATTGTGATGTTCCAGAACTAATGCTCACAGCAGGGAGAAGAGAAAGCTCACAAGCTTCAGTCAGTATTAAATACTCAAGAAACGAGATATTAGAGGTGGTGGTGTAGGACAGGACCTTTTGAACACTACAATGAATCACTTTTATTGAGGTAAGGTTGTTGCTCCTGTGTTTTAGTAGGATTTGAGACAAAAGGAAAGCACGTCTGTGCTGACAGCCATATTAATGCTTTTGGCGTTTTGAGTTCCATCACTGAACTAGAGTCTTACATTCAACATCAGAAATAATTTCTAAATGATATATTAACATTATTTTTCTGTTCCATATTAGAAGTTAACCCTTGCTGTAGGGGTGGGACCTGGTGCCCACTAGAGGGGGCAAGATGATCCTGATCACTTTTCTGACACTTCTTTTTTCCTGTGAAATGCAGCAGCTCCTGCAAAGCTCAGAAGAGGTGTGAGCTGTACATCTCACAGCTGCTTTTGTAAAGGCTTTGACTTCTAGATTCAGGGAGCTGCTTTGTAGTAAATAAGGGGTCCCAAGAGTTGTCTGCAGCTACCTCACGGGGTGATCAGAGGGGAGACAAAGGGACAGAGGTAGCTCTCATAACTTGAAACGTAGTATAGTTATATATGGTTATACATGTAAGGAAAAATATTCTTCATATGTGGTCCCGTGGTCAAACACTGGAAGCAGCTGGGAATGTTGATCTTCAGAACTCAGCTGGACATGATCCTGAGCAGCCTAATCTAACTTTGAAGTCAGCAATGCTTTCAGGAAGATCTTGGCCAAAATAACCTCAAAAAGTCCCCACTAACACAAAGTCTGTAACTTCATTATTTTATCATATATCCTATATAACCCAGGCATCCACTGTGAATACCTCTACCTGATCTATCAATCACTGGTAACAGTAAGGAGGAAAGAGATCAGATTACAGTGCAAGATGAAGGAAGCAATACGGACACAACTTTGGTTCTGAAATGTTTTACATTGACTTCTCAGAAGAAATTCAGGATTGACTTAGGATAAGACATTCTACAGCAGTGTGAATACTTAGTGACCATGTAGTCATGAATTATGGCAAAGGATGACTTCAAATATTGAGCTGTTTTCTCTCACAGTAGCACTGGTGAAGGGACAGAAGAAAGACACTGTGTTCCTGAAGTGAAATATATCCAGAGGAGAATATATCCAAAGTAAAACCTCAAGGTAGGGACCATAAATTGCTCTGTGATATCTATTCGTATGATTCAAATACAGGATACTGCCTGCATGTGTTGAAGAAAGTCATTGATGAAATTAATTATTTTGGCTTGGACAACAGGAAAGACTGGGAAACACTCTCTAAAGGAAGATTTGTGAGACAACTGAGAATATCACTAAAAATGGACTGGACCTAACATCAGCAAAAGTATTGAAGAGATTCATCCTACATTTTTGAGGAGATTAGTGGAAAATCCAAGATATTTGTCTTATTAGTAATGCAAGAAGTGATTTGTAAAAACTGAAGAACAGCCTTCAGACATATGTGAGCACATATGTGCATCACATAAATTATGAACTGCATTCCATGGCTTAATATAAGCTGTGACAGAAACAAAAAAGTTGGGAAAATTACACCGCTCACATGAGGTATTCTTTTTTGTGTGTTGCTACATACTTTTTCTTCCTTTTTTTCTTAATACATAATTAGGTGATTTCCTTTTATAGAGCTTCAAGAACACTATTTTGCTACATTCTCTATGTTTCAATGTTCAAAGTGCAAGACTGCAGTTCATTATGTCCCTGATTTCTTCCTAACTTTATTCAAAGGCAAGAGTAATGAATGTAAATATGAGATTTAA
This sequence comes from Picathartes gymnocephalus, assembly GCA_013390045.1. Taxonomy (NCBI): domain Eukaryota; kingdom Metazoa; phylum Chordata; class Aves; order Passeriformes; family Picathartidae; genus Picathartes; species Picathartes gymnocephalus. The sequence goes on from WEKY01022396.1 coordinate 39,871, forward strand.
TTTTTCATGTCTATTAACACTCCATTGGCATGTTTTTTGGTCAGTTCTGTTACCGTGATTGTGCTGGGACTGGATTATAATTAACTAGGGACAGTAAAAAACCCAAACTCCAACCCAGTATGATTTAGACTAGTTAAATGGAATAAAATTAATAGGAGAAGCTCTGACATCTTACTCCCTACTCACCACCATCACCTCATTCCATCACACAGGTATTTTCTTTTAGTAAGAGTTTGCATTTTTGTTTTTCTTTTGACAGTGTTTATCTTATGGCTCTCTGTGGTTCTCTGTCTACTTGCATGTCACAAACAGTCTAGCAGGGTTACAAGGGCTTTGTCATGTAATTGGCCAGTATGGTATTGTAAATAAGTAAAACAAATTCCCTGGACAAATATATGTTGTATAGCATTAGATGCCGTTGAGTGCAAATAAAGAATTTGATTATGTTTCTCCCTCCTGCCTGTGAAAAACAGTTCCCTTAAGTCTTTTATCTAATATCACATGGCTTAAGTGCTGAGGATCCTGGTAATTGCCCTGCAGGACTGTTCCTCATCTAAGAGACATCTGCAACTCGTGATTCACTAGCAGTCTACTGAGAATTCCTTTACAATAATTTCAATCCCCAGCTCCTAATTTGTCTCTCAGGCTACTCTAAGTAGTATCTTTCAACTTTTCATTTCTCCAAGGAAGTTCATCAAATATACTCAGCACAAGGGTAGGAACCAGCCTACTGCTCAGAGAAAGGCATCTCAGAGGCCACTTTTGATTTCTCCTCATGATCCTGTGCTGAGAAATCACTGTTACTTGAAGCAGGTAAGGTGGGCTGTGCTGTGGGCATCCGCTTAGGTGTAGATGCACTTGCAGCATGGGAGAAAGGGGCTATAGCAGGACAAGTCTTATAAAAGGTTGTGAGATGTTCAGCATAAGCCTCTGCCTCTCTGCATTCGCTTGGAAGAATGCAGCATAGGTTTGAAGTCTAGGTTTGAGACTGGATCATCTCTTTGTCAAGTAAGACATTAATCCAAGGAGCTTCTGTTCATCCTTTCTGCATTTCATAGTAGGCACAGGGAGAAAACATCCAGCTTGTGTTTGGCATTTGCAAGCTAATGCTTGTGCAGAAGAATTAGGGAGGTTGGAAGGAGTTCTCTGCTGCCAGTGGCTCTCATTTCTATTGCGTTGCTTCAAGAGGTGCAGAAATTGCTAATTACTGAAGTGAACTGAGAAAAATAAGTAAGTAATGTTATATAATAATTATGCTTAATAAAATGAAAGACATCTGTCTGTTCAGGTCCTGCATTTCCCAAGAAGTTAAGAAATAACTAACATGAAACTGCAGCAGAGGCAGTACAGAAGTCCTGTTTCTGTCGACAAAGATGTCTGTTTTAAAAGCATTTTTTTCTGCGCTGACATTAGGCTAATTCCCTCCTGCTCATTCCTAACAGATTGAATGCTAGGAGTCAAATGCCAATTGACCTTGTAAAAATTGAATCACTCATTTGAAGAAAACAAAATCTAACTATGCAGTCTTTCTACTACTTTCTGCTACTTTCTACTACTCTACTCTAACGAGCAGAGTCTTTCTGATATAAGTAAATAGGGTTCGAATATAAGTAAATAAGTAGACTACCTGTTCCTGCTAAACTGATGTTTGTTCCATGGTGCTGCTTTACAGAAATACTGAGGCAGGCTTTTCTGAAACAATCATTTAACCTAAAAGAGTGCAAGACAGTCGGAGCACTCAATAGTAGCCTCTGCTTCTGCCTGTTCTCAGGGGTTTGAACAGAAGCAATTTGTTTTATGGGACATGGTGTCTCTCCTGCCCTGCTCATGCAAAGAATTGGCCTTTTGTAGGGCCCCTCTGTGCGTGCTCAGTGCCAGCAGATTGCCTTTCTTGGCTCACACGGGCATTTCGGAGGGAATGTACGCGGCTCTGTTTCGCCTGACAGACATTTTATTCATGTAGGGCTGACTTGCCTCATTAGCCATCAGTCCAAGAAAGTGTGATACATCAGAGTCCTGGCTCCAAGTTAACCTAGGGACACTGTTATCCAGAGGCAGCTTCTTGGGAAATATCCTCTCTGCCCCTTTTCCTCTCAAGAACAAGGGGATACATGTTGTACTTTTCCCTCCACTCCTTGTGCTCAGTAGCTTATTTGGCTGGTGCACAGGAGCTAAGATGCACAGGCTACTCCTTCCACAGCCTTGCTCTGCGAGGCAGGGATATAATGGGAAGGAAAACAGTGTGTGTTGAGAATTGAAGCAAAGTGGTTATGGTACATGACCTGCATGAGATGACCCCATGGCTCTGATACAGGCCAGTAAAGCACGCCAAGGCTTCAAAGAAGAGTAATTACAATCAGTTACTGCATCTAAGGTCACAATAGACTGTAATTACCTCTCTGATCTCCTGTATTATACAGTGCACAGGCCATCTATTATTATTAGAATAATTATTATAGTTGTTAATGCTATTATTTTAGAAAAAAATCCCTCTTCATTTCAAAACTTCCAGGGATGCAAAAGCCTTGGGAAAGTATTCACTTGGTACTTACTCCAGCTTGCTTAATTACCAGTGCCAGTCAGGCTGTACACTTATCTGCTAAATCCGGTAACCCTCTACTATCAATTTCTGCTCTGCAGTACATATTGATAGACCTGGGCAAGAACATCCTGTATGTCTGTGTATGTCTACCTTGGTTAAACAATGCAGAGGAAAGGTCTTCATTCTGTTATGACAGAGGGCTCGAGTTGGTAGAACTCTGCTGGTAAGGTTTTGCTTTACTGGTGCTGCTTGAAAATGCCAGGTCATGACCCTCCTTTTGCCCTTTGGTAAAGGCCAGTGTATCATTTTCTGTTGAATTGCAGTTAACAGTATACCCTGCTTTCCTAGTTCTGTACAGGATAATACAGAGGTGCTCTCTGCATCTTTGTACATGGGTGTTTACAATTAGACTGGAAAAGAACTTAGAGGCAAAAGGCATTAATTAATGTGCCTACAAATTTCCCAGGAGGGACTAACGTAAGAAACCTGGTCTTCAAAGTGCCTTTGTTTTAGTGCCTTTTGTTTAATCTGTACTTTCTTCCTTGCTGCACTGATACAATTTTCATGGGTAATTACTACAGGAAAATAGACTTTCTTTCTCTCTGTACAAGTTTTATTAACAAATCAAATATCCTATCAGAATGGGGAATGCACATAAAAAAACTAAGTTCTTATATATTACAATTACATTCATAACCAAGAATTGTTACTAAAATATTTTAAGAACCCAGAATTGTTAGAACTGTGAATATAACCAAAGCACAAAACCATTAAAAAAAAAAAAAGGTTTGTTCTAGTGATAGATAGTGACTTTTCAGAAGACCCCTTTTAAGCAGGGAAATGAGGCTCCTTCATTTACTCTATATATATGTTCAAATGCACATTTCTGTTAGCAACTTTCCTTCCATACATTTCGATCCTATTAACCAGTCTAGCCAATCTAATTTTTCCAGGCTGGAGGGTGGAGGGCAGATAAATGCCGTATATATTGCTACATTCAGTGAACATTAGCCATTGAATAGGAGACAGAGACCTCCTAAGTTCTCCCGCTGAGAGAACAGCATAGCGACAGCTCTCACCTTGTTAGACACCAGACAATACAAAGAAGCAGAAACAGCAACCACTTCTTTGGAACAGCTTCAATTACCAATGAGACATAAATCTTCTGGAAGCAGCACTTGCTCCATGCTGCTGTTCAGAGGGCTGCTTAGCACAGTGCATCCCCTGGGGCTTTGCTGGAGCTGCAGGAAACACGAAGTGCTCCCACTGCAGTGGAGATGCTGTCCTACAAGTTGGGTCCCCATATCAGTATGCTCAACTGCACTTGTAACCTCAAATTTCATGAGTGCTATATCTGTTTTCACAGCTATGGCAAAAATACTTCTTCCTTTTGGTGAATTTTGCAGACTGTGGGCCACAGCTGTTGGCAAAGCTCCCATTGATTCAGGGCCAGAGAATAAACCTCATCACATGCTGTAGTTATTTCAAGCTGTTCACATTTTTAACTCACGCTAACAATCCAGTTGAAGGATATTTTTTATTATTATTTACTGATTTTTTTTTAAAATTTAAGCCAAGAAAACATGTACTAATATGAAAGTGTCTGAACATCTCCTCTAGTAAAAAGGAAGAAAGAAAAAAAAAATTCAGAAGAGAGGGAGATTTTAATGTGTAGTCACCTCCTGCACTGGAAAAAGTAAATAAGAAAGTGGATGACATCATTTATGACCTAAACAAATGGCAAAATAATGAAATGCCTTTGCTGATGGGAAGCAGAACTGATACACACCTCAGATATCTGACTCTGTTAATTTAAAAGTTGCTATCTTCAGCTGTAAAAAATGTTAAAATGCCCAGTGTCCACATTTTATTTCTGGCACTCATGAATCAAACCCACACAAAAATGAAGCGATCAAAATGCACCAGATAGCTGGAGAACTGAGATGGGGATGCTTAATAGTGTTGTGATGAGAAGTAAAATTGGCAAAGATTGCAGTTCAGTAGTTTTATATGAATTACAGACAGGGAGAAATTCACAAATTAATAAAATTTTATTTTCACATTCTTCTGCAAAAGGCTCCAGCTTCTCATTTCATATATTTTAATCTCAAACTGACATAAGCTGAGCTAAATATTCTGGTTTAGTTGGAAGGAGGCAAAAACATGAAATTCCTACTAAAGTAAAGCATCTTGTAGTGTGGATTGGGTTAAGGATAAATACCTTTCTTTAGGAGACATCTTTCTTGAAACAGTGTTTTCCTTTTCATCTGTCTAGAAGCAGAGATCTCTAAACCCAGCCAGAAAGTGATACAAGTTGTAACTGCTGGAAGGTCTGTGCTCCTCCATATGTGGTGGCTTTAAAGTTCGGTGCTCTGGTTTTATCACAGCCAAGTGCTCAGCCTGGAGAACAGAAGGCTCAGGGACAACTTATTCATGTGTGTGAAAACCTGAGGTGGGGCCGGGGCAAAAAAGACAAAGCCAGAGACTTCTCTGTGCTGTGCACTGCCAGGGCCAGAGGCAATGAATTCTGAAATACAGAAAATTCTGATAATTATCATAAAGACCTTTTTTTTTTTACTGTGCAGGTGGTCAAACACTGCAAAATGCTTCCCAGAGAGGCTGTGGAGTCTCCTTTGATGGGGATATTCAAAAGTCAACTGAATGAGCTACGGGCAATCAGCTCTCGCTGACTTTGCTTGAGCAGGGGCTGGACCAGATGAGCTGCAGAGATGTCCATCAGCCTCTACCACAATTCTGTGAAATGGCTTCTTCTCTACTAGCACTTTTTATGAAATTCTGAAAGCCGCCTGACAAACTGAGTGCCATCCAGGGATCAGCTCAAAGGAAAAAAATAGTCATTGGGACAAGTTTCTGAACAAAAAATATTATATTTTAACTTCTAAGCAATGTCTATTTTGTCAAATTATTTATCTGTCATATTGAGAGATAAGATCAGACTATGCCTGTATTTCCCATGTGTTTCTTTTGCTGCAGATCATTCAGTGTCAAAGTTTCCTGAATATCCAAATCTGACTTTTAGATTACGAATTTGAAACACTTGGGATAAAAACATATGAATCTCAAACTTTTATGCAGGGCATATAGACCATTTTCCTACTGCCAACACTATAAAGATAAATTAGCTTCACTGCAGAAGAGCAGAAGACATTCTGAAGGTTTTCTAGAGATTAGTTTAATTAGCTAATAAACCAAATGGAATACACTTATTTCATTGAGATAGCAGGAATGCATTATCTCGAACAATAAACCCAGCATTTGCATAAAGCTCATGACAGCAAAGAGACAGTGAGTAATACAAGAGAGATAAATTTAACAGGAGAGGAGATGCTGAACAAGGAGAGGGGTGAGGATACAAGCAGAGCTGGCAGAGCAGGGAGGACAATTGCCATGATGATTTAGGACACAAGGATACAGAGGCAATTGCACTCCACTCAAGGTACCTTTGTCCAGACCTGGATGAAGCATGCAGGAGACCCTTCCACAAACCACACAGCTGTGTGATATGCTGAGAGGCACAGCATGCTGCTCAGGCACTGTGCCCTCCTACAGCAGCTCTGTGCTGCGGGGCTGTGTGCAGCCAGCTCCAAAGCCTGCACAGCTCAAGCCAGGCTCTGTCTGTCCCCATGCACACAGGGATGGCACGAGGAGCCAGCTCCCAGGAGCATCTCAGTTTCCCCCCAAGGTGCTCATGAGTCTCTAAGTCGTTCTGAAACTAGTTCTGAAACAAGAGGAGAAAGGGAAATACATTGTCAAGTAAATGGGTCACATGAAAATGGAAATGAGTGATAAAAATTGTGCTAATAATCTTCAAATAGTCTTCTGCTGGGCCTACCATTGGCTTATAAGGGGGCTGATGCACAAGGCAGAGAGGGACTGCAACGCTGGGAGAGGTGGGGGGTGAGTGAAAGAGAAAAAATAGAGAAAAACAAGATCCCCTTCTGGTACACCAGAAGATGGCTGGATTTGTTCAGTAGTTTATGAAGACACTACCTAAGGTTTTCAGGTGATTTTTCCCCTTAGGGAAACTTGAAGAATGTGGAATGTTCTCAAATTAAATGCAAAATTAACTTTTATTCTGAAAGACAACAGAATTATGTGAGAGAGAATTTAAGGTCTGTCCAAAACAATTAAATTTTAAAAAGTCACTAGAAATATAATTGGTCTTATACAGTGTAATGTAATCTACTCCTGGCATCTGACTATCCCTTCCATTAAAATAGGCAATAGATAGGAACCTTTGAAAACACTGGATGTAACTAGAGGACATATTTTATGAAAATGAGTCATTGCTTTCAAAACCAGGACTTTTTATTACTGCTGATAAATTGGCTTACTAGTATAAGGAATGACTAATCTGTAAGGGCTTGCCTTTGGATGTTGGTTCTTTTTTTTTGATTCCCAGTCTTGATTAGCCTCCTGTATTACAACAGCATCAATCAAGCTGACTACAATCAATTCAATTTGAATTGTGAGATCTCTTTCCACAATAATTATTGACTGCAGCTATTAACATTAGGAAATCCATATTCCTACCTGCTTGCTGACAAGACCTCCACCTCCCTTCCATTTTCTTCTTTTTAGCTCCATATACTTTCCCTGACAAAAAAAAATAATTAAAAGCATTTTTCTTATTTTTCCCCCTTCTGTTCACTCAGGTAAAATAGTAAGATGCATAAGTAACTGTAAGGTAAAATACCTTATTTCAAACAGGAACTAAACCAAACGTTGTCCTATATAAATGACAGTAAACATCATGTGATCCTGTGTGGACACAGAAATTAACTTGGGGTTCCCACAAGAGCTCAAGGTAAAGAAAGATGGTATTTGTGTGACAAATTCACCTCCTGTGGTATTTGGATACAGACCTCCTTACTTGCAAAGCATTGGTTCATCCTGTGTGTAAGTGACTGTAGTTATTTATATAAGCTTATTGTTACATATTCTGGAAGTTTTAATGGGAAGTGGAGTAGTTTCAGTGAAGGATTCTTAAATAGTGTACAAATTTTCCATGTTGGTCCTCCATGGCCTACATTCTAGCCTTCACCTTGGAAAAAAAGCCACTAAAACCTGCTCTGTTTACTGTAGTTAAGACTGTGATTTTAAACCACAGACTTGAGCTATTACTGCTGTGCTGTGGAGCATCCCCAGGAGCTGTTTATCTCTCCAAATCACAACTACTTTCCTTTCATCTTGCTCTGTGCAGGAGTAGTAACTTATTACTGGCCTCAAATTTTATCTCAGGCTAACTCAGCTACCTAGCTGAAAGGCAGGCTTAATCCCATCTGAATTGAAGGGGAGGTATAAAAGAATTGCCATTTTATTCCTATGCACTGGACACAGAACCAGATAATAGATAAGACAGTGAAAGAGGAGACTCTAGTTCTTTGTTGGGCCACAGAGCACCCACACCAGCATCCCCATAGACAGACAGGATTCGGGCTCTCAGATGATGGTGTATAAATGAGATCTCCATGCATATTTAAATGATCATTTAAGACTCTCTATGAGAACAAGTATTCCATTTCCAAGGCTCAGAGGTGCACTCTTGGAGCTGCAGCAGTGCTATGTGTCAGCTGGACACTGCCCACTGCCACCGAGCAGTGGGGTTGGAGTTGTTCTGTTTGCACACGTGGCTGCGTGAGGCTGATGAAGAACTGTGGAGCTGGCATCAAAGTGAACAGCACAAGCAGAAACAATGTATGACCCTAAAGCACCCCAGACCTGAGCACAAATGGGAGTTATCTGGATAGAGGAAGATTGACAGCTCTTTGAATCCAAGCACTAAATAAAGACATGCATTTGTGGTGCTCCTAGAAAGACTCTGTTTCCAGAAATCAATGCAAAGATTTGTTCAGCGCAGTGTGCAGCATTTTTCTCCCCTTCTCAGACAGACTAATTTTACCTAGAAACTTGTTGTCTGCATTATATCTCCTCTTCATTTTTTTCTGCAGATGATAAGGTAGTGTCCAAAACTGACTTAATAACAGCAATAAGAGAGATGGATTGTCACTTTAGGTTACTCAGACAGTGGTTAAAGTTAATAAAGGTTCAGACTGCTTCTTTGTGCTACAAATGCTGCGCAACAGATTAGCCTGCCGGGGAGAACAATTGGAGGTGCTGGTTCCCCAATCACTCCTCAGACACCAGGACAGTGGCTAGAGCATTCATTTTCTCATGAAGACATCTGACATTTGCTTCTCTCCGTACTTCTCTATCCCTGCTGGAAAGCTGCAAGTGTAACGTCAGCACAGTTAATGTTCTTCTCTCACACACCAGGACAAGAAATACCATTAGCGTGTGAATGATGTATGAGGTGTTGGGTTCCTGCACCCCTCCCTTTTTGTTCAGGGGTTGACCACGTGCTGTTCCTGCTCTCCTTCCTTGCCACAGTCCATCTTGGATCTAAAGCTTTGACCCTCACTCTCTGAAAGCACTCCTCCTATGCACAACTGCTTCCCAACAGGAGCTGCAGAATTAGGCATAAGGCAGCAGCATATGACAAATGATGCTTTTTTTGTAGACTGTGCAGAGCTGGAGGTCAAGCACACTATTAATAATTCTCTGACTTTTTAAAAGCTGTATTTCCTCCATTTGTTGGCAATATGATTTGAAAGGTCTGTACAAGCCACTTAAACCAGCAGCTGAACAGAGGCATTTCAGCATTGTCCAATATTGATTTTTGCTTCTAACTCGCCTCTTTGCTAAGACTGGTTTCAATATCCTGTGAAGTTTAAGTGAAGACATTTCCCATCTCAATAGCCCTGCATTGTAATTTGATCCCATTGACAAGCCCGTAGTATTTTCCGTAGCAACATGGCTTGGCTAAAGAGCAAGATTGACATAAAATCTCCACCCTGGACCACTGCTGCCCACACTGAAGAAGGGCTGAGTGGGGAACGAATGGAGGTGGGCAGGAGTGGGGAATGCAATCACCAGACTGTTCACTGAGCTCAGCTGTACAAAAAAACCCCACAATATAGGGCTGGTACAACAGAGTATTTCTGCATCCAGAGAAGTGGTCCTAAGGAACAAGAAACTTCAGGTAAATTCAAAGCACTGGTTAGTATGCTCCCACATAGCAGAAGTTTAAAGGAAAAAGACTTTCAGGAAATTTAGCAAATTCTTAACCAAAATTAAGGAAACAAAATACCACATGTGAAATGTGAAAATGTGAAAGAACAATTGTAAACATGGATTGGCTAAGCATAACAGTGACCTAAAATTTAAGAAATTTCCCCACAGGAGAAATTAGAACGTATAAATAGTAATTTTCTTTTCTTTTTGGGGGGGTAAGCAAGTGAGATCCTCATAGAAGAGAAAAAAAGGTCATGAGGAAGTGTATATTTATACAAGAAAAGAAAAAAGACAAAGAAAGAACAGATTTTCCGCTTGGTGGGGAGTGAGATGGGAGCTCAATTGAAAATGACATTGAGAAGGCTGAAGGGCTTCAACCTTTCTTTACCTCATTAAAAAAATCTAAAGGTATTCAGACTACCCATCGACTTCAGAACTTAAGAACTTAGGCTGGAAGAGAGCAGAACAAGAGGCTGCATAGATACATAATGTATCTGTGAATCATGTGAGCCTTATAAAATTCACCCCAAAGTGCTCAAAGCATTGAGTAGCAATTTCACAGCCATGAGCAATCATCTTGGAGGACTAATGGAGTGTAAAAGTTCCAGAAGACTGGAAAATGACCTCTCAAGAGCTCTTCCAGCCATTTCTGTAGGGAGGGAAAAACAAAGGTAAGGCCGTGATCTTTTGATTCCTTCTTTAGGAAGACACAGTGGCAAACAGCTACTTGGTATTGCCCCTATGGGCAGAGCATAAAGTTTTGAGAACACAGGGTCAGTCTGGATCAAATCAAAGGTCCATCTGTCACAGAATAGGCTCAGAGAGTAGCCTGCAGCAGTTACAGCTTTACCTAAAACCAAGGGAAGGGCAAGAATACACCAGCATATTCTCTCAGCTCTTGGCAGTCAGAAGCTTAGGGACTTAGTGAGCTAGACTTGGCATCCTTCTGTTAATAGCCCTCCGTGACCTTTAACAGTCCTCAACAATTACTAATCAAGAGATCTTGAAAGTGCTGCCTTTATTACATGAAATCAGAATACATAGAAACTGAAAACAGTCACATACTTTCTACTGCTCTGCCTTTCAGTAAACAAATTTTTGTTTCCAGCCTGGATATATTGTTATCACATATACATTCATTTCATGAACAGCTAATCCTTGAGAAAAGCAATACCAAAATGCCAGGATAGCTACTTGATATTATTTACATTCAAGCACAGTTACTCTGGGTAGTTTGTCAGAAGCTGCTTCATGTTAGAGTTCAACCAAATTTATTTTAAGCTATAAAGAGACAAGACAATCTCTTGTAGACGGAGACTCTGCAGTTAGAGAATAGTGATTAAAGAACTTTATTTACATTTCTAGCTGATCAACATCTTTTAGATCCTTCTAATGGGAAGAATTGATTTTTTTCCTCTGCAAAAGGGACTTAATCAATTTTGCTTCTGGAAATGTTTTATTCAACAATAGCTAAATTTCCCTGCATACACATCTGTCAAAACAGAAACAATCATTGGAAAAGAAAAGCTTTTTGTGCTGATATAAAGATATCTGTTTTATTCTTTCAACAGAAGCCTATTGATTTTTTATGCCTTAAAAAAAAACAAGTAAAAATCCCTTAACTGTGCAAAACCTTACCCAAATACCTCCAAATATTAGCAAATTTAGTTTGGGTTGACTTGCCAAGATTTTTTTAAAGATTATTTTGTACTTTAAATTAAATTTAAATATCATCCTCCAGAAAAAAAAAATTGCTATCCTTTTCAGATTAATTTATTCTAGTGGTTCTGTACTAATTTAGCCTTTTCTGCAGTGCTGCACTGGGACTTAAGCCTTGGCCCTCCAGCTCTCCAGGTGGCTCTCTGGGCAGAGGAGGTGTCACTTCATCTGTAAAATGGGAGCACTATACGTCCTACACAGAGCTTTGGTATCTGCATGCAGGAGACTTTTTGAGAACGTTATGTTTCATGCTGCTCAGCAGCTCATTTCTCGATGCAGATGGAAGAACTTTCAGTGGTCTACGGGTTACACACTGGGCGCAGGTGAACAAAAACCACACTTGTTAGGTTGTAATGCCCTTATTCCCAACAATGACCAAATGCCCGTGAGGTGCAGCTCAGTTAATGGCAATAGCTCAGTATTTTTTACCGTATGTAACAGTGGGCCAATCTACACATAAATATAGAGAATTCTTTAAAAGTTTTTAATACAGCAAGTCTGCAGAAATATTTTAATGATGACTTTTTATTGAAAATCTAATTAAAATGTGCATTATTCGGCTCAGTTTCCACCATGGGCACTGCATTTACATTTACATAAACAAATATTAAACAAGTTCATTTCAAATAAGAGGTTCTTGTATTGTTTGGTTCAATGCAGATTTGTAACATCCACAATTTAATTTAAACTGGTAAGAAAATCAGAGAAGTCTCACCTCCTTGCAGTCTGTAGGACTCTTGACCTTGCCAGGACTCATAAACACAGGGAATAAAAGCCCCTGTGAACATAGTACATGACACTGAATTCCTCAAAACTGAAAATGGTAAAATTAAGAAGAAATCTGTAAAAAAAGTAAACATTAATTTGCGTGTTTGCTTTCAGTTAAGAAAGCCTCCCAGTTTTTTAAGCTGATAGATTGTCATATCTATAAGTACATTTACTCTCTTAACCTCTTGCTAACCATCAGTTGCACATCACAGTCTGCACTGGGCATCAATGCAGTCACTGCAGCCAATTTGGCCACTTTTAGGACACCCTTTACTATGGCTGTAGCAGTAACAGCCTGAAACCTGAATTGCAAACTGGGGCCATGTTGTACTCTGTTCTGTGGTAACAGGTAATATGAGCAGAGAGCTCCTGCTCCAGCCTGGATCCACACCCACCACAGCGCTCCCACCCACACGGTGATTCGCATGACAGTGGCAGTGAAAGGTCTGATTCTGCCACACCAGAATGAAAAGTGACGAGGCATGACCTTCGAATTGTGTTTGGGACGGAGTACGGATTGTCAAAGGTGCTTAAGGTGCCTAACTGACATACACTGGAGATCTGAGAGAAACAAAAAAAGCCAGGAGAAACCTGTAGCTCCCTGGAGGTCCTGGTTAGCTGCTGGCACCAGTCGCTGCTGGCCCCGCACCAGCACCCTCCCATTGCTGCCCACTCTCACACAGCTCTTCTGGAAGGACAGGTGAAGATGGCGCTGAGGTGGCAATGTACAGCCCACAGACCTCCAGGAACACTGCTCCTGCATCTCCCTGCATCGCCCAGCACCTCCAGTGCACTCTGGGAACCACATGCCCACCCATCATCACCATGGCTGGCACTGGGCCCAGCACCCTCTGCCCTCCCGCCATGGCCACGGCCAAGCCGGGCCAAGGTGAGGATGTGATACTGAAGTGGTCATGCATGTGGTGATGATGAGCAGGGGCTCAACATCCACCTCCTGACACAGACCTCCCCAGCTGCCTGCTCACACAGCCGTGGCTGCTCCCACCCGCTTTTTCTCTTTTTTGTTCTGCTTGTGTGGAGTTGGGTGGGATACGAGTGCAGCAGGGTTTGAAACTGCATGGCTTGGCACTTCTGTCTGGGAAGGACCAGCAGCAGGGACATGATGGAGGAGTGAGCTAGGGATGAGCTTGGTGGGCCAGCACAGCTCAATCCAGCACCATCTCTGCCCTGCTGCCTACATGAGCTCCATGCTGCTGAGAACTGGGGACTGCACCCACGGCGTGGAGGGCAAGAGCCAATCACTGGAACCAGCAAAGAGCAAAGTGGCCCACAACGACAGTGCTCAGCTTCACAGACTTTTATTTTTGACTCTGTACAGAATGCAGCTGCAATTGTAATAAGGCATCAAATGTACTATTGAACAGCTCATGATGGACTGTAATGTTTCACCCCGTTGGGTCAGAGTTTTACAAGACTTAACCAGTTGCTTTCTTAGTCAGTAAACTCTCTACTCATTGTAGACAGATTTTTAAAAGAATTACAAAGACTAAAAAACTGTAAACACATAAAAAACCCAGCAACAACCCAGTGTAGCTTCCTAGGAGAGTGTCTGGCATTTCTGCCACGGGGCTGGCTTCAGGCTGGCAGGAGCAGGCGAGGCCAGTGGGAGACACACTGGGCACCCGCAGCGTGGGAGGCTGGGACCGTGTGGTGACAGCCTCAGTTCTGATGAGCATCCCCTGCAGACGCCATGCAGCTCCCGATGTCCAGCCTCAGCCACAGCGCCTGACCGAGAAAAAGGAACTGAGAACACTGGTCAGCAGGGGGCTGTTTGAGCAGCACGGAGCTGGACACTGGCAGCTGTCAGGGAAGACTCCCTTCCTGCAGTTGAGGGAAGCATGGACACCTCCAGTGGGAAGGTACAGGCCAGGGCTGGGCCCAGCCGGCAGATGTATCATGAGGTAGAAATTGGGAAAGTGTCATATTTGGCAGTTGGGGCTGGTCAGAAATAAACTTACTAAGGACACAAATACTGTTCTGTTTCCAGGGTACTTGGAAATCCATACTCAGAATCCTGGTATGTTTAGAGGGCACCTAAAACACACTCGGTATATGCCAAAATTTAGTTCCCCCAAAAAGGAGACAGCTCTCCAATGATTCAAGTGACAACTGTAGCCCAGGCAATTTAATGCATTTAAATTTCGAGCAGGGGAAGTCAAACTGCGAGGGTGCAAGAGGGGGCAATCAACATCCCTTGGCCTCGCCCTTTGGTACCATCTCATGTGAGGTGAATGGTGTGAAGGCCTGTCCACTGGCCAGTGGGCTCATACATTCATTTCCCCCATCAGCCACCAGACAGCACTTGCTTTGGTTTCTGTCTGTGTTCCGTTTCACAGCACAAGAACCTGAGAGTCCAGAGGTTTTATATCTCACCACCAACTCACATCATGCTGCAATTTCTAAAGGTGGTCAGAGAAATGTCCTGAGTGTTTTCATCTGCTAAATTCCTGTGCTCTGAAGGCCCTCCTTCACCTCTTTCATAGTACACACACCAAAATAAAGAAATTCTGTCAGTCCTGTTTAAATTTTATTATTCCTCACACTTCTGCAGTGTATATTTAGATTATTAGGTTGACTAATGTTTCCTTAAAATGCTCAGGGAAAATTTCAGGGTTCATTAGAGTATTGCAGGTTCATGATCTGTGACAGGCCTTTTACAAAGTGTCAGAAAACTTCTCACTTGACAATAACATACTGACAGTCAGGGAAGTGTTCCTTTTTCTAGTGCTAATAATCAGCATTAAGGCGTGTCATGGTTCCTATAAGAAATCTGCGATCCGTACGGCTTAAGCTGTCATCTTTCTGCAGTAATGGCATGTACTCCAATTTCATGCATATGTATAATTAAAAAATAAAAATAATAGCTCTCAAAACCACCAGCCTCAGTTTTAGAGCTTCCGTCATGCAGGTGAGAACATTGGGCCCAGGCAGGTGAAAGGGTTTTCATCCCCCGAGATATCTGTCCCCCGGCCCACACCATCCTGCTGACCCCAGCTCAGCAACATCTGCCCTCTTGCTTGGCATGGCTTTCCCTGGACCGGTGGAGGCCATGGCCAGCCCCTTCCCGTCCTCAGGGTAGGATGGGAGGAAGCGCTGTTCCCACCTCCCCACCTTGAGCAAAGTGTCAAGCTCTGCAGGCAGTGTTCACAAACCCCACCAGCTGGCCCAGGCCAGCAAAGGAGGAACCTTCCTGCTCTGCATCCAGATTCTCAGGCTAGTTCCTCCCTCACTTGTACTGATCACAAGAGGCTGAGGTAACTTCCAGATATAGTAAGACATTTCACGTATTTATCCTAGAGATTCAATCAGGAATCCCTAATGACACAGCCAGAAGGATGCAAGCTCTTCAAAGGCAACTGTGGAGATGCTGAGTTACTGCCTGTGAACATGCTGTGTATCATGACATAAACTGGGAGAATCATTTACTGGCAGCAGCACCCTCTAATAAGGCAGCTCATTTAATTTATGCAGTAACACTGACCTAAAGCTGTGGTTCAGGCAGAGAACACGTGAAGCAGGATCTCTTTTGCAGGGCGAGCATTAAAGCCCAGGTTCCACACTATGGAATTTACCGACCAAAGGACGTGAGTTTGGATCAGGGCAGCTCCTTGGGCCCTTGGTCACAGGCACCCGTGCCAGCACCTGCAGCCAGCAAGCACAAGGGACGGAACTAGTGGAGTCAGACTTGGGTGCTGCACTTGTCTCCTGACAAAAACAGCCAGAGAAGGGGAATGAAGAACCAAGTGGCAAAACAGCGTTCAGTCTCTCTGTGAGGATCCCATGTTTCCATCACTTGTTACTCTGAACTTCGTGCTCCCACATATTACTGGGTAAAGGGAGTATAAAGGAGATCTCCTCACCCCTTCCCAAGAGAACTCTTCTGTGTGTCACAGTGGGAAAAAAAAAATTAACATTTTAAAAATAATTAATATTCCTGATATTTTAGAATTAACTCATAACTGAGAAGGCTGTCATAGTGAAGCACATGTTTCTTCTAAGACTGCAGTCAGAGACTGCATAGACAGAGCTCTTCACCCATGTTTGGCTTTGCCAGGGACACATACATATATAACACACATATACATATGAATAAGACATATATTGTCTTATATTAACCATTGCTCAGTAAGAACTGACAGCAGCGCACTGAACAATTTTTGTTGGTTTTCCCAGCACTGCAAGAACACATCAATGTTCCCTAGAAACTGGCTGGTAATAAAGCAAACAGCATCAGTGGTACCGGTTTTTGGCTACAGTGCCACAGAACTGAGATTAATAGCAACATGTACCCCTATGTTAAGTGAGTCTCATGTCAGCCAGTAAACTGCCTGATACTTAACCTCTGTATTTCCTGATGATTTATTCTTTACAAATAAATTGGGTTTTATTGAACAAGTCTCAGAGAGCTCCTTCCTGACCTTTCCTTGCTGGTTATGAGAAGGTTGACAGCCTAGTGACATAAAACTGAAGTTCCAAAAAGGACTAATAAGATGCAGACAGCCCAAGAATAAGCAAAGCCCTGCAGCTGAGCTTGAATTTCTTCTGGCATCTGTACTGAAGGAGAAATGTCCAGTCTCAGCATCCCCATGCTTTTTCAGTCATTGGGTCTTTTGAGACTCCAAACAAGAGGTCTGTTAATTCATGTTATGGCAGTTTTCATACAAAGACATCTGTCCACCAGGAACTAAACTTCTTTTATATGGGTCACTATAGCTATCAGAAGTTAATGACTATCAGTCATTGCTAATCTGAACTGAAATGGAGCCACTGACCTCAAGCTGAAAGAGCCTTTTGTCTCCTACCAGTACCACGAGCCATATGGTTTCCTGCCCTTTGCCTCTTATTTTATATTTTAAATAATCATCACTAATTGTACAATTGTTTGAAAATATGGGTGGTTTGTGGCCAGTCACGACCAAGTGCTGTTCTTTCTTGCCACAGCTGTCACTTCATTGAAGAGAAGGGATCTGCTTAAAACTAAAGAATAAAAAAGCATCTCTTAATGAAATATTAGCCCTGCTATTTGATTATTGGTCCTGCTTCTTAAAATTATGTCAAGTAAACTGTTAATAACCCTGCAGACTTCAAAAATTAACAGCTTCCAAAGTGTCAAGGTCATTCTTGTTCTATATGGGAGTAATAAGAAAATCATATAGGCAAGACACCAGTGGAATGTTTTATATTAGGATAAACGAGTATCTGAGGAACCTACTTATCACAAATCTCTTTTTATTCAGTGGTTTTCATTATTTTATATCATTTGCATTTCATCTGGCACAGTTCTCCTTTACAACAAGTACTCATATATTGCAAACATTTGATTATAGAGCTTAAGATAACACCATTCTTGTCAGACAAATAAACTGCATCACCAGCTATCTTTCGCTGCATCTGCTTTCTTTAATTAAACATATTTTCCTGTAGAAATGCTGCCTTAAGAATCATTATCACACTAATTATCTATGGCAAGCACATCTTCCTCAACTAACGACAGCTCGAGCGTATTATCATTTGCTCCAGACTTCATTCTAAAATTGAAAGATCCATACAGCTTTGCAGACTCCTTGGAGGATGCAAACCTGCTCCTCCGGTACAGCTCCCCTTTCCACATGGACATCATCAGCAGGCTGGAGAGCACCACGCCCCCCAGGGTTAAGAGACACAGCCCAGCGATAACACAGCGGTCCAAGTGAGCACCGATCCTTGCGCTCTCCTTCTCCAACCTCTCCATCTCCCGGGCAGCCACGGTGTTGGGATCCACAGTCACATCCCTGGGTACCACGTAGGAAATTATCACCAGCAAAATGCCACTAACCAGGAACAAAATGGCACTAATGAACCCATAGTCAACGGATTTCCCAGCTGCTGCCTCCGAGGCAGCATCGTCCTCCTCAGAGACCAAGGAAGGAGAATCGTGCACCCATTCAGGTGGCAGCTCCCTGCAGGAATGCTGCTGCAGAGGGGCATCCTGGCCACCTGTAGGAGTGGGGGGACTTCTTGCATGCTCCAGATTTACATTTTCATCCACATAGCTGAACGACGTCTCAAGCTCCTGGGCACAACAGCAGGCTTTCTTCTTCCCTCTGTCCTCTTCCCTGGGCAAGCGCTCGGCTGGGCGGCAGGGCTGGGAGGTACTGGAGGGTGCAGGGTGCTCCTGGGGCGAGGTGCCCAGGGAGGAGGGCTGGGGTGCCAGGTGGGGCTCAGCCACAGGGCCCCTCTGCAAGGGCTTGCAGTGCTGTTCACAGTGCAGGGCTGCCACGGCAGTGGCTGCTCTGGGGTCCACCTCACCCCCCTCATGCTGCTGCTGCTGCTCGTAGGAATGGGAGGGCAGGCTCCAACTGGTAGCGGTGCCCAGGGGCACCTGTCTGCTCTCCTCAGCCAGGTAAAGAAGCTCCATGCAAGCCATCGACCTCGTCCCCACAAGCCTCACCTCCTGGGCTATGGCATCCTCCAGCAAATGCTGCTCCTGACCGGCAGAAGCGGCTTCACAATACTGGCGCTGCTGTATCCCAGAAATCTTCTACTTTTTCACCAACGTTTTGTTAGGGACATGGCTTGTGTCAGCTGTTAAATGATTAAACAAATCCTCTCTGACATTCATTTCTTTTCAGTCTGCAAATGAAATAGCAGAGGGGGAAAAACAAGAACAACAACAAAACCGAACCCGACAACCTCACAATGATACATTAATAAACCAAAGGGAAGATAACGCAAGTGTAATACATCAGCCCTCCTCTCAACTGTTCGAGGGGAGACGGCAAACACGATTGTTTTAACCACGCATTTAAAACTGCAATCCTCTTGCAGATCCAAAATCTATTAGGGAATCTAATCAACCTTTGACACCACTATCCAATTACGGCAGTAAGTATCCACAGAGCACAGGATAACCAGAAAAACTGTGCAAAATGTCAGAGAAAAGATAGGTCTGTTCTTTTAGAAGCATATAACTCCCATCCCCCCCTTCCAAATAAAGAATTTTACACTCAGATTCACAGACTAATTAGAAAGAAACACGGAAATCCCATGCATCTCAATAATCCAGGATCTGTATTCTCCGGTGGAAATCTGATAATCCTATGGGAAAAGCAGTGCTTTCCTATATAAGATCTACCATTCATCTAAGAGCTTTTGGAATGAAATTATGCCTCAAAGACTGATGACTCAAAGACGGATATTACTTCTCATCTGCAATTAATTCGTTATTACCCCTTTCGCCTGGGCCCCATCCCCCTCGAGGCCGCCCAGTGTCACGGGGGGAAACCTGCAGCCCGACAAATGTGTTGCATGCGTAAGAAACACATTCTACATGTGCGCCTATAGCACATACGTGATCGCTCACAGCCGCTGCTCACTCACGCTCTTCTCGGGACCTCAGCGAGAACTAGCCGCGCTGGGAAAAGCGATTCCCGCCGGCGCCGGGAGTAGCAGGATCCACCCGCCCGCGAGTGACCCGAGCGATGCCGAGGTGAGCGGCGCGCAGACACGCGCAGGCACACACGCATCCCCGGCAGGCAGGAGCACGCCGCCTCCTGCTGCTGCTGCTCCTCCTCCTCCCCCTGCTCCTCCTCCTGCCCGCGGGGCTCTCACCTGCCCGGCACAGCGCCCCACGCACGGACACATGGACACACTCGCCTACCTCCCGCCCGCCTGCGCCACCGGCCGCGCCCCGCCCGCGCTGCTCCCAGCCACCCGGGGCTCCCGCGGGCGGCAG
>WEKY01022396.1:59797-70012 GCA_013390045.1 Picathartes gymnocephalus
AGCGCCTGGAGCCGCGCCCGGCCCGCCGCCCCCGGGGTCGGCCGCTGCCTGCGGGTCGCGCTGCCAGGGCTCCGGAAAATCCCCTCCGAGTCTCCGGGTCCTGGCACGGCTTCGGAGAGGAGCTTCCCTGCAGCCTTATGAGGGGGTCTAGCTCAGTCATAACCCAGAGTTGTTTTCCGTAGTGGTGGGAGCTCACGACTTACTCCAGAGAAAGATAAAATCAGATTCTCAAGTGATGAATGATAAAGTCAGATTCTCAAATGACCCCAGAACTGCTGGAGCTGAGACGTCAAGCGCAAGACTTACTGGAAAATCTCGAGCTCACCCGTGTTGGCAGACTGTCCACGCACTTTCTCTGGCCGGCATAAATGACTATTTAAAAAAAGACTGTTGCCAAAAAATACATAACAAATGAAAGACCGTTTCATTTTCAGTATGAACCTTTGCTGATTTTTCTTGCCAGTGCTTTTCCTTTGCCAGTGTTAGTGAGAAATAGAATATGAAAATGAAGTGTGGAGTAGTCTGTACTGAAGGTTTATCAGACCTGAATACTGTGGTGTTGTGGAAAGACCAGGCTCTGGGGAGACAAAAAGCAAGCATGGGCAGAGGGACCTTCGTCATGGAGCTGAAATGCGGATGCACACAAGAATTAGAAGTGAGCAGTGCCTGCCTGCATGGCTGTTGGGCAGGAAAGCAGAGGCTCAAGATGGAAAGCAAGCTGGGAAGGAACCAGAAGAGACAAGCACAGACTGTCTGAAGGAGTTGTCCTAACATCAGAGAACAAGGTGATTCTCTGTAAGGACTCTTTGCCAGTTCTGAAGTGATGCATTAGGCAATCAAATCAGTTTCAAGGAGATATCCTGCTGAGACTGGAAACACCCAGCACAGAAGATTCAAATCTTTGTGGACGTAACTCCTATGAATGTCAAAATTACTTGCCAGGACACGGCAACAGTAGGGCACTCGCAGTGCCCATCACACAGATTGCTCAGTGTTCTGGGCTGCTTTGGATGCCATTTCAAAGCAGCTCCAGGCAGTGTTTCCATTAGCAAAGTGCAGTTTCAATGCATTTCTTCACTCTTTGAAGAAAAATTGTAAGGAGAAAATTATGGAGTTGTGAAAATGGTGCAGGCTGTCCTTGGAGCTTTGCAATAACAGTGCCCTTTGAGATAAATATAAAGGAGCAAATAAAATCTAATCAAAGAAACAAGCCTATCTGTAAATTGTTCAAATAGTTTCAAGTAAAAGTAAAGACAGAACAAACTCTCTTTAAGGCTATTGTACATTTCCATTTGGGAATTGGCAGGATAGGAAAATACAGATGTTGGGCACTGACACTGCAACCTGCACCTGCTGCATCCAATAGACAAGTCTTAATTAAATGACTGACAGGAAAAAATGTGGTGCTCAACCCTGGCAATGCAGCCTGGAAGAATGTGAACACCTTTCCTGGGCCTCAGCACAGCCTACCAAGGCCTTGGGTGGGCACTGTCCTTCTGACAGCTGATTCAAAGGCAGGAAATTGTCTGCAAACAACAAATGGCCATGTTGTCATTGTTTCAAAACCCAGGAGATACATCATGTACTCTTGAGCACTTACTAGAGCCTTAGTTACTCATTATTTAACCACACAAACGTCTTGCTGCTCAGCCGCCCACTCTGCTCCCCATTTTGTGCCATCATGTGTTGGGCAAGTATGTTAATTTGTTGCTGATAATTGCAGTCCCACAAACTATGAAGCAAACAGAGGGAACCACAACTCTGTCAAGCCAAGTGTTTTCTATTCTTATGTGCCTTCCCATGTGCTGTGTCTCCTTTGCCTGGTACAGTTCACACACTCTTAGAGTGAAATCATTGTCTAGTCACAATTCATATTACTGACATTTCATTTTCTTAACTTTGCATGCAACGAGTTAACAGCATTTTCTTGTAACGAATGTGATTGTTGCCAATGCTCTGAGGTGTGGAGGTGGTGAAATGAATGCATAGCAACGCATACTCTGCAAACACAAGTACAGCTGGTGAAAAGATTAATCAAGTAAGGGCAGGAGTAAGAATATTTGTCACAGAAAAAAATATGTGGCTGTGTAGAGCTGAAAACCAGAGTGATGGACACACAATGGGACAGGAATAAAAGACTGCAGTAGACTGTCAGGGTGGATGAGCCTTGTTCTCTCTGCCGCAGCCTACCACATCATGCAGCCCTTTCAGACACTGAGCAGGGCTATGATAGCAACACAGTGATAATATGGAATCTGACAGTAGGCTGATAAAGGTGTCTCACGTGAGATACATGCAATTAAATTTAAACCATGCTCTAGAGCAGCTTGTAAGCTCTCTTCAAGTTGACCCAACTATAAATGAATATGTGAACTAGATGTATATGGGTTTTTTTTCTGTTCTCAGTAACCTATGCTCACCATAAAACTGGAAGGAGGCTTGTGAGGAACTAGAAGTTGTTTCACGCTTTCTCTTTGAAGCCTCACTAAGGACCTGACCATACCTGAAGGCTTCAGATAAACCAGGCAAAACTGGAACAAGTTTTCTGAATGATGCACTCTATCATGGTCTGGTAGAGGATGGATTTTGAAATATTCTACTTGCTGTCAGCAGTTCAAGGAATTTTCCAGTGCTATATGGGATCCTCAGTGAGGCATTCCTCCAAACATTTTTATTCATTTTTTTCCTCTCTGTCTTACAACGTGTATACAGAGTTCTTCAGTGATCTTGTTTTCACAGAATCTTCAATTCCTTGACTCTCACAGTCTCAGGACCTTGGGTTTCCAGTGGTCCTTGTGCAAGTGTTGCAAGACTGCAGAGCTTCTAAAAGGTGCACTCCAGCCAGTGTGGCTCAGAGCATAATACATTCAGAGAAGTCTAGAGAGAGTATTGCATAAGCTTCCCATTTCCACTTGAATAGATCATACTGTTGAGTAAAGTAAATTGGCTAGGGAGCCAGTAACATGGCGCTGCAGAAAAGTTTAAAACCTATTAGAGAAATATATGGACCTGTGTACTGGTCTGTGAAAAACAGCAAAGGTAACAGAGGGGAATGAAGAGGCAAGGCTAAATTTGTATATAAAATGCAAAAGAAAAAAAAGTGATACAATTCTTTTTTGACTTAGAGAATATAAGTATTCTGAGGCTAGCAAGCAAATATTTGGACAGCTCACTATAAAAATAAAAATCCAGCATTTCTGTGCATTTAAAACACATTACTGTCACAGATCTATTGATTTATAAAGCAAAAGCAGACAGGAAAGCAATTTGATTCTGCTTTGGTTGATTCACTAATGCACATCCATTGTGCATTAATAAAAGACACAATAAGTAAATAATTTTACAGAGATACAAGAAAATATAGATCTGTGATATGATGTTCCAGAATTGCCACAAGTAGATTAAATCCTTGATACAGCCCTATACTTCTCATGTCTGAACATGTGAAATCATGGTTGGGGTAAATAGAGCTCCTGAGGATGAACGAAAAAAGTCAATCTAAGTCTTAGAGCAAAGGGTCATCTGGAGGAGCAAAGGGCCTGTGGACCACTTGGAAGACACAGTAGTAGCCCTGCTCAGGAGCTAATGAAGGACAGGTAGGAATTAATGAGCTGTCAGGCTGAGGCCCGCTCCAGGACACAGCACCTGTGGAGCCTTTACTCAGCAGGAGGGAAAGGACCAGGTCTGGGAGTCCCAGGGCTGCTGTTTCCCACCTGCTACGCCCACACCAGTGGCTCAAGCTGGCGACCTGGCCAAGCCCTCTACCACAGGTTTTACTGTTGATCCTGACCAGCCTCTCTGCTTTCCCCCTTCAGGAGCTCATACTCAGCCACTTTCCCTTCTGAATCCCCAAGAAACTGAGCACCCCTGTGCCAACAGGCCTATCCTTGACTGTACTCTGATTGTTCTAGTGTCCTGCTGATTTGCTCACAGGTCTTTCTCAGCAGTCTGGGCTCAGGTTGCACAGTGGGACATGGCTGAGCCGGCCCTGCTGTGCCCAGAGCAGACTGATTGCTGAGTGCCAGGTACCTGGATACCACTGCAAGTGCCTAAGCTTTGAACACTGGGGTAGAGGAGATACCTTCTGCCTCCCTGTGTGCTTCCAGAACACTGAGCACTGAGCTATGTGATCTGAAGGAGCCTTGGCAGAGCCCAGACAACTCCTTCTTGCTGTGGGCCTGGGATTGCCACATGTCCCCACAGGTGTCTGCCCACCGATGGGGAAATACCAGCACTGTGCTGTCACCATGCTGTGAGAGCCAAAGGTGACATTTATTTCCCACCGTGGTCATACCTGAGACATAAAGGACATGTTTCTCCCTGGGTCACCCCACGGATTGAAGACAACAGCCCTGAACCGTCTGTGACTGCTGAGTGCCAGTTGTCACGCTCGTGACTGACTCCTGTCATTGCCTTTTTCAGGTGTTTTCCTGGATGGTTGTTCTCTTCACTTTCCTGCACACTTGTATGGAAAGACACAATCACTTCCAATAATCACACATTAGATCTAGGAGATGTAGTTATTCGTCACAGACAGATCTAAAAATACTAATTATAGAATGGAGGAATTTAAAGAGAAAGTGAGATAAGAGACTACCCTGGAGGGAAGCCCAGCTGAAAATCAGAGGCCGCTTAGGAGAGAAATAAAGAAATCGCCAAGGAGATTTTAAGCAAGGGATTTAGAGGACAGAGAATAGTGCAGAAATAAAAGGGAACTGCAGCATAATATGAGGAAATAATAGCTTGACCCATAAAGTTGGGAGGCGGGGGAGGAGTTTATACTGAATCTGGAAACAAAAATTACCCCTAGCTGTTGTAGTACACATAAAACTATGGGTGAAGGAAGAAAGTGAAGTCTGCAGCTTCTGACAAGGCAAGGACACACAGTCTTCAGTAATATATATATTGCTGGTGACAGAATGAGGTTTTATAGAAATTATCAGGAATAGTACACAGGGATTCTATATTTTCAGCATGTGTTAAAAGAGTTTCTTCAATAGAAATATCAAAGATGTGTTCACATTAGAGGTAGCACTGGTAATTTGTGGAATTTACCTGTTTTAAAAAGACTAAACATAAAAAAATAGTAAAACCTTCTTCTCTTGGTAGTGCTTTACGTCCACATACTATAAACTACATTAAAAAGCTGAAATCAGTATTCGCATTTTAAAGGCAAAGAAGCAGAAACACGGGAACCTTGTGTAATTTGTTACAATCCAAGCACCACAGAACCAAAATAAAGGCACCAAAATTAAGATGAAAGAATTGGACCTTAAGCCTTATTCCTCATTCCACCTGTTTTAGCCAAAAGCAAAGGGCAAGCAGTGACTTAGGAGGCAACTCAGTTCTTTTCTTCATACCTAGGAGGAGGACCACTGGCATGAGGGAAGAGAGACGTAGAGCTCTTTTAAGCTCATAAATCATAGCATCAGAGATATGCCAAGAAGGTGTATCAGTGGGGTTTTGAAGCAAAGGTAGGGTCCATGCAGATTGCTGGTGGTGGCATTTGTATCTAAATTAGCAGCCACAGCAGCCCATATTCGAGAGAGTTCAAGGCAGAGCTCTCCTCCCTCTTCTCTTCCTCTCTTCCAGGGTCCTTTAAGCTGACTATCATGCTGAATTTATGTGCGGAGGAAAGCCTTGCTGGTGTGTCTAGTCCTGGCCCCATCACAATCACTACAGCATTTTTTCCATCAGCTTTAAACTGGCCAGGAGATTGCACTGTCCTTCCTCATCTCCTAATAGTATTTAGGTTCCTTCTAGAACAGTGTCTGCAAGGAGTTGTAAAAAACCCTGGTGGAATACAGCACACTAAAACTTGGGGCAGATAAACAAAATGGGAAAAGTAAGACTAATCGCAGTAATACAAGCCCTGACTGATCTGCCAGACTCTTCCAAAGGGCAACATTTCTTTTACAATACTGAAAAACAGTGAATGAAGTGCTACAAAATAAACTGCAAGAAGCAATCTTTCTGCAGGGCCACATGAATGAGCCAGACCATCTATCTATGCATTTTCCTCTCTGACATCCAGTGATTTGATCCTGTTTACCTTCCAAGAGAGTGTGATCAGACTGAAACTGGATGAAAAAATATTTGATCTTTTTAAACAGTCAAATCTTTAAAGTCCAGCCTGTCCCCCTGAATTTTGAGAATGCAGCTTGAGGTTGTTAAACAAGACCTCTATTGATATCAGTGACAGGCATTGCAGACCAAACACCCACAGAGCAATAAACATTTAATTCATCAGATATGGTTAAGGCTTTTCACATTCTTTTTCTTGTCACATAGCCACTGTTCATATTCCTAAGGACATTCTACTTGCTGTCCTCCTTTGATAACCTTGGAAGAAGGAGGAGCATCTCTTATTAAGGCTGAGCTTAACAGAGGTGTCTGGAGTCAGTAGTGGAAAATAAAACCTGACCTGATGGTTTTGGTTTTATTTTAGTAGGAGGCATGGAAGGAAATATGATGTCATGCTCTATATTAAACCAGCTCTCTGAAAGCTTTTAATTGCAGTGTGTTTTGAAGCCATATATTCAAATGGTGGTAGCACACTGTGCTGGCTCCTTCACAAACAGAAGTCTTAGAGAGTCATATACTGCTAAAGAAAATGTTTTACACTTTTCTGTTCTTGACACATCAGAGTCATTTTTATCTGGTTACTATGTTATGCATGCAACAGAACTGCAATGATAGTAAAATCTGCGACATGCAGACAGGACTGCGGGCACAGTCTGAAAAAAAGGCAATTGCTTACTTGAGCAATTGGAGAGCTCCTAATACATTATTGATAGGAAATCAATATTTTTTGTAATAAATACATACACATGTCTCTCTATCCATTCAGGAAAACAGAGATGTCTCTATCCCACTGTTGGTGAAAAGCAGAAAGCAAGACCATGGAGACCTTAGTTCACATTGGCTAATTACCGGGTCTCTCTGGCAGTGTCTGGGGAGCCAGCACAGACAGGTTGAGTTTTGCAGGAAGGTTGGCTCTTGAAAAGAGGAAGATAATTTTTAACTTGTGGCAGAGATCTGATTCCTGAGCAAACAGGTCTCCATTACAGAGCCCTGAATGCTTTTTCCATTGCAATGGGATTTATTTCAGTGTGAGACAGGGACATGTAGCTGAGTGTCTGGTGAGAAATGCCTTGGAGCAAGGCCTCCTTGGATGGATTCAGGAGTGTTGGTGTGGAGGAGCCCAGAAAAGGACTGTTGTGATCCAAGCACCCCTGGAGGAGTCCCTAGGGTTGATCAGGGCACTGCCTGATCAGGCTGAGCAGGCAGTTTGTGGGTGTAAAGAGATCCCTGCAGATAGATAGCTTCTCCAGGAAACAGGAAGTGGATGAGCAAGGAAGGAGGATTTGTTCTTACTGTGTGCTAAATGAATTACTGTTTTGTCTTTCCTTGAATAAAGATTTATTTGCTTGTACATTTTCTCAGAGTCCTCGTGAGTGGATAAGTCAGACCTAATGAGGGCGTGTGGTTTTCTGGCACTTCTTGGGTGGGCATTAAGCTTGATTTAATCCTTTCCCTCAAGAGATGACTGATATATTGATGCTACTGATTTCTGTTCTTATTAACCACCTGGAGGATTATATGTACACTTTATATTGAGGTAACAGGAGTTCGTTGATTAATCTTACTTCTCAGCCATCCATGCATGTATACACACATAGCCACTCACAAAGAGGCATGTAGAGTTTTTCATGGAAAGTGGGAGGTTTGGAAATGAATTTCCACTCCTTTTACTCCAAGTCACACACTCTCCCCCACACAATATTATACATAAAATGAACTGTGGAGAGCTATTTTCCCAAGCAGACGGAAATGATGTGTTTTGAGGTGGGTAGCTGCATTTCAAAGCCAGAAATCTGCATGGAAGATATTTGTGCGGTGCCATCTGGACAAGTTTTAATTAATGTGGAAAATGAAAAATTAACAGAGGGACTAACAGTTTTTTCATGTTCAAAGACATAATCCTGCAGGGAAAAAAAATACCCATGGTTATACTTCCAAAGGATTAATAAACAGCTTCTAGCATGGGTATATAAAAATGAAATCAGACTAAGAAAAAATATTTTAAACATTTATGGTTAGTTTTATTAATTGATTCATTTTATTAACTCAGAACAATTCTATTTTCTTTAAGAAAAGATAGCAAGAAAGGATAATGACAAGTAGATGAAGATACAATTGTGTGTATTCTGAATGATTCTTTCTACCTAATAAAATAATAAAAAATCAGAGGAGAAAAGAGGGAGAGGAGTACCACTCTGTTTTGGGGCACATAATAGGAGTTAGCTATCTGTCCATTTACATTGCAATCACCCTTTTTGCTACCTGAACGTCAGAAGGTAATAAAACATGGTGAAACTGGAGACTGAGTTTTCTGCCTGTCTTCTGAAGTTTTGAAATACAAAGTGTGTGAAGACTATTTAAATTGCATTGCTTTGCAATCTTTGAGAAATATTGACACTTTTTAACAACTGATCTGCTTCTTCATCTGATTTTCTGGTGATATTTTTAAACCAGTAACATTTAAATCCCTATTTTTGGATGATAGGAGAAATCAAAGGGTACTTGTGACCATGAAAAATTTTATTAAATTTGTGTCAGAACAGATATATCCTTCTATATCCATATACATCCACATATTCTTCTTGTCTACTGAAACTTGTTTGATGAGTTCCAATCTAAGAGGGTGCTTTCATATCCTGGGTTAAAATTCAGGTTTTTTGTGCCTTGCTACAAATCTGTCTTGTCCTTTTCCTTCCTCACAATTTTCTGTAACAATTCTCTTAATGTTTTAATGATTTTGAGATCTTGGAATAACGTTGCAGCTCACAGTTAAACTGAAATTATATATATATATTTTTTTTTATGTTAGAGGAGAAACAAGCAACCAGTAACTCTGCAAGTGTGAACCCAAAGGCGGAGGGAACATATGTCTCCCATGGGAGCAGGAGTTAACTGATTCAGTATGAGTAAAGGATGGTAAGATTTCAGCATGAGGCAACATCTTGACTTCAAGTGAATCACTCCCCAAATTGACCAGAAGTTGGGGCAGAAGGAGAAAAGATTATGGCTCTGGTATTTAGGTTATCATGAAGATACTTCATTACTCTGCACTACCATTCTTTAAATTACTTAATAAGCACAAGCATCTATGGTAAAGTCTAAATTTAGGAAATGTACTTAAAGCACCAAGACAATGAGTGTTCAGAAGAAAAATCTGACTTTATTTCTAATATTATTCAAGTGTGAAAATGACATTGTGTTTATTTAGGGTGTTAAAACCCATGAAATGTAGTCTATGGATTAGTAGAAGACGTTCTGTGGTCTCCGGATGTTCTTACCTCCTTGGGCGTCTTCATTCTGTGCAGACAGCTAAGAGTATTTTCTGTTTCCTGCTGAAATTTTCTGACTGTATTTTTAACATGTGGATTTTTCCCTGACTTGCTCTACTACTGAACATCAAAAATAATCTGGATCCAATTGAGTCAGGTTTGGCATTCATCCGACTAAATGTGGAGCTGGGCAACTAAGAGTTCTACTTTTGAACCAGCTGTCTTGATGACAGTTGTAACTGGGAAGATCAGCTCAACCCAGTCAACAGAGTTAAAGATGAGATTCATCTGACCAAGTGTAGGCACTTATTTTGGAATTAGGTGAATAGTGCACCTAACAGACTGTGATTGCTGCTCACGTTGCTCTGTCACACACTGTCGTTCTCACAGTAGACACATGTGTTTAGATCAATCCCACCGTAATTGGGTAGTTATAATTAATTTTCAGGGGATTATGATAAAAATCTCATTTTTAAAATGCTGCCTGCCTCCTTGTCAGTAATGCTCCCCAGACCCCATGCCTGATCTGTAGTGAGGCAGCTTCAGTTTCTCTCATAGCTTGTCCTCTCTTCCTCATGGCTCACTGGTTTTCCCTGTTGCTCTGCTCTGCTTCTTCCATGCTTCCCTTGTATTTTGAATATGACTTTACAACAGAGAAAAGGGAATGTTTTCACCTCTATGAGCCATCACTATATGACAATATTTTTGCTGAACTTAATCTATTTTGAGCCAATATCTGAAGCATTGCTTTGAGTAAGAGACCAGCTCTTCTTGTGAAACCCCACCTGGAGTACTGCATACAGTTCTGATATCCTCAACATAAGAAGGACATGAAACTCAGAGCAAGTCCAGAGGAGGGCCA
>WEKY01022399.1:154-55219 GCA_013390045.1 Picathartes gymnocephalus
CGAGGCCCTTCTGAAGGGCTGCACAGCTCTCTGGGTCATCGGCCACTCCTCCCAGCTTTGTGTTCTCAGGGAACTGCTGAGGAGGCCTCCGTTCCTTCATCCAAGTTACTGGTGAAAAGTTAAACAATACTGGGACCAGTATTTAACCTTAGGGGACACCACCAGTGCCAGGCCTCCAGCTAGACCCTGTGCCACTGATTACAACCCTCTGGGATCTGCTGTTCAGCCAGTTCTCAGACCAACTCTCTGCCCACTCACCCACTACACACTTCCTGAGTTTGCCTGTGAGGATGTTGAGCAAGAGAGCGTTGAAAGCCTTGCTGAACTTGAGGTAGACAATATCCACTGCTCTCCCCTCATCTGTCCAGGCAGTTGTATCATCATAGAAGGCAATCAGGTTGGTCAAGCATGATTTACCCTCAGTAAATCCATGCCGACTGACTACTCCTTATGATTACGCCTCTCTATCCACACGAATGATAACATTCTTGCCATCCGTGTGGATAGAGATGGCCTCTTTCCCAAAGCACTGAGCCAACCAGAATGGAGGCAATCCTACCAAGAGGTAGCAGCAGAGACATAAATCTACTTCCACCCTGGCCATACAGTGTAGATGCTCTTTTAAGATGCAGCTATTAGGAATTTTCTTCAATATTCTTTACAGAGATATCTTCTACAAATACTCCATAACCCAACAGTCTCATTCCACACTGCTATTCCACACAAGGGTCAATCATGATATGAGTCATAATGAACTAATAAAGAAAGCAAAATATTTTCATCCACAGTCACAAAGCAATCATTGAACAATATGCTTTATGGTTTTTCACAGTGTATTAAAAACTGCTATTGTTCTACAGAGAGAAAGCATGAAGTGACTTTAATGTTCTTCAGAGGTACTGCAGCTTTTATTGCTTCAGCTGCACATTCCCTAGTACAGTAGTTTTAACTCTAGAATGTGAAACCCCTTTTCCAATGACTGGGTTCTAGCTTCAATACTTGAGATTGGATTACCTAATATTAACCTCTGAAATCAACAGGACATAAGTTTCCTCACACTCTGAAGCCTTGATTCTGAAATTAACAGGAGTTTCTAAACATGGTAAAAATACCTGAACAAGCCCCTCAGTCAATTATGTGCTGTAATACCTAAAAAGATATGTTAGAAACATTGTTATCACGGCTGAACTCCTCAGCTGGTATAAACCAAATGTTAATAAGCAAAGAAACATTGTACCAACAGTTTTGGTTAATAAGTAAAGCTACAGAAATATTTTTTTTCTTTATCTGTAATTTATGTCAAATTTAATTTATCACAGAAATAAAGTGTTGCCACTTAATTGCTCCTAGTGTGCAGCAAAGATGCTTACAATGAATGATGATAAGCAGGAACATGAATGAACAGTTGCCAGGCAACCAATAAATAAAGGTTCCAAATAGCATGACCTCTCTTTAAAGGATAAAGTTCTAATCATAATTATTTTTCAAATCCATTTCAGTGCCAACTAAAATCATGTTTGCAGCACTAATCCTGGCCTTCCTCAAACAAAATGAAACCAAATCTGTCATTTGACATATCACAGATAAGAAATTAAACAGACTCAACCTGCTCCTTCAGATTATGGTCAACAGCGTAGTTTGAGGATAGCAAACAGGTTAGACAATAAATTGGAATCTGAAATAGAGAGCTGAGAAGATTTAAGTAATTTAAATAGGGTAATTATCTTTTTTTAATTTACATTGTTTCTTTAAGGATCTTCAAACAGTATCAGCACAAAATCCTCCAGTGTTTAACATCATAGAATGATCATTTCATAAAGTACAAGGATGAGACAGACTTTAAAATACTAAAACCAGATGCAGGTTGAAATGCTTTAAAATCTATATAATACCACATTCTATCTTTATAAACTCTTAGAACACAGTCTTGCTGAGTGTATAAGCAGAGCAGAGGTGCCTAGAGCAAGCACTGACCTTTTAGATGGATTCAAATAAAACTGACAAAGAGCAGCATAAATCTTAAACCAGTTAAAGAACACAGTATATCCACTTTGTAGAAACAATGCATGGTTATGCAGGAGTTTTACAGTATGCCTTCTAAATAATGGAATGTGGAGAGCTTGGGCTTTTTCAAGATTTACTGATGGG
Organism: Picathartes gymnocephalus; assembly: GCA_013390045.1. Lineage (NCBI taxonomy): Eukaryota > Metazoa > Chordata > Aves > Passeriformes > Picathartidae > Picathartes > Picathartes gymnocephalus. The sequence continues at coordinate 2,303 of WEKY01022399.1, forward strand.
CTAATAAATTTTGTATTTATTTTAGTAAGCTCTCATGTCAGAAAACATTAGGAATACATGTTTTTGTAGTTTTATCTTGCACTACATAAGGTGATTACATAAATCTCTTTAACCATTTTATTTCTTTTCTTTAGTAGAATTGAGATTCACTAATAGCTGTGATGACAGCTAAACTGACAAAAATTTGCAACAGGAAAACAAGTTGAACTACAATAATAAATATGTTTCGTACCTAAGGTATGACATACTATGTCAGCAGTGAACCCTTAAGAACAGGCACCATCCTTCCAACCTGTCTTTGAAAAAAATACAGGCAACAGAATCCATTAACTTCTCTGCAACATTAGTAGCACAAAGTAGTCTCACACTTTACAGTAGAAAATGCACTCTAACAACTAAATAGTATTTCTTCGTATCAAATGAGAGCCAGTTCATTATATAATAGGTATTCGCTTTCTTTGATAGAAAAGTATTCTGTTGTCTACCACCAGACACACAATTTTTCAATTATTTTCCTTATCTACATATATCTGTTCATCAGAGACCTTTACAGGAGCTTTTCTTTGTATCTGTATTACATCAATAAACAAATAGGAAATACACCACATTATATCTGTATTTTCCTAGACTAATATTTCACCCACTAATCACCTTCATCACCTGACTCAGTAACTCTTCTCCATCCTTCTAACAATTTCAGTTTGAACTCCTTGTTCTAACAGAAGTCAGTTCATTTCATTGATGTCCTAGGTAAGAGTGAGATTCAGAATTTAAGCAATTGAGAATCATGCATACTGACTGCAACTTAAAACAATGCAGAAGATCCTGCAAATTCCTGTTAGGACACATGGCAGTATTGATACCAAAACCACCTTAATTGGTTTTCAGTAGTTTTCAGCTTGCATTTCAATGAATTATAATAGTATTGTGTTGTGCCTATAAACCTCACAACCAAGACCACTAGTTCAAAAGTGTGTAAAGGTGATATTGGAGGATTTTCTTCCCCTCCTGAATGTTCATTCCTTTTCAGTTGCCAGCTGAACAATGAAACTGGTCTGGTTTTAAGCCTAAAAAAGCTTATGGAATAAAAGGTCATGCCTTACCATTTAGCAGGAGCTGGAGGCGAATTGTAAAGTTCATTAACAATTAAAACAATGGGGTTCTCAGAAACTAATTACCATGGATGAAACTGATGTTATTTTTCTGAAGTTTGGATTCCACTGTATTTTGTTCCACTTTTGAAAATGGGAGACGACTGTATTGTTTTAAAGAGCTGCTCATACTAAAATAAGAGCCATTTTAAGGCCTCCCATAGGGATTCAAGTCTATACATTCAGCATTAGAAGGAGGAAAACAGCATAACTGCCAGCTTGAGGAGAGAGATGAAGAGGCATGTTTTCTCTCTAGTGTTTCCCACATGACAGATACAGTCAATGAAACTAGGTGCAATCCTAAAAGCACTTTCCTCGACAGGGCTTAGGCAGATACTCAGCTGAGTAAGAGTAAGGAGTATTATGTTCCGGAGATCAGTCGTATTCTAGATGCATGCTGATCCTGTCTTCTGATCAAGGTATTTTTGTTTCAATAACCATTTTTCTCATAACAATATGGTAACATTTGTTTTCATTTTTTTAAATTGGATAGTTAAATATAAACATACTTATTATTCAAATACATACAAAAACTAATGGATGACGTTGGGAGATAAAGTTGCAGAACAATACCAGCTCAAACAGTGCAGTATTGTTTGGGTTAGGAAAGCATATACAAATATATACACACACTAGATGGATGATACTTGTGAAAGACCATCTACAGACACTCCCAGTAACACACAAAGGAGCTATCTTTGAGTCACACAAAATATTATTACTATAGTGAGGAGTCCAGTAGGGGGAAGAAAGTAGTTGGTTGCTCTATCATTTTTTAGTAACAACTATCTTCTATGTGTTTGATTCAGTTTTACATTTGGAATGTTCTTTTCATAACTGTTATTCCATTCACTCTCTCATTGATGGACATCTTCCCGTGGTAGTGTACAGAAATAGTTGAAAATAGCAGCAAAACTCAACCTTGATGACAGTCTTCCACTAATACGCTTAATCAAGTTGCTGTTTTGGACCAATAATTCAGCTCTGAAAGAGGGAGCTAACAAAGCAGTCCTTAGTTTTTTTCATGATGCCAGAAACAAAATCTCACAAAAATGCTACTGGTAATCAAAGAACTTTGAAAATTAATGCTAAAAGCTTCCTCCACATACACCTATGTGATTCCTAAACTTCATTGTGCTTTCTTAACCTATCAGTTACAATCATCTCTCATGAAGCTTTAGCACAAAACTCTCACCAATACAGAGTGCAAGCGTGCCCCTCTCATGTACCATACTCCGTGATCTGAATCCTGCTCTGCTGTGTCTATTATATGAAATATTGCATACATGAATGTATTTCAGGACAGACAGCTGAATTCAGCTGCCATTGGAAGCTTTCCTCCATTCAGTTGTTTGGCTAAAAGAAATTTTACAGAGAGACAACCAAATTACAAGGAACAGAAATGTTCATACAAGCTTGTCAACTTCAGCTTTGTGTTTTACTTTTAAAAGGAAACATTATTATTTAATGTCTCTGAGCTACAGTAGTATCTCCTAAGAATTGCCCTGGCTCACAGCATGGAAACAAACAAACCAAAAAATTGAACAAGACTGCACAAGATTTTACTTATCAATCAGAAAGGTGGATTAAACAAGACAGAACAAGAGGAAATAAATCATCTCCACATTTTATAATGTTCAGCAGGTATTACCTGTCTTTTATTTAAAGACAAGAATGAAAAGTAAATCTGCTTTTCAACCATCCTAAACACTTTTTTCAGTGACATTTCATTCAACTATATGTATGCTACTTCTTCCCTGAAGCCTACTTTGCATACTCTTATTGTCATAAAAAATCTTTGTTATATTTTCACAATTTACTCTGAAGTACAACTGCTTTATGCACTTGTGCTGACATGCAGAATTTTACAGCACAATACATACTTGCTGTTGCCAAGCCCTTTGCCTCAAATTTCCCACGCTTGTAGCCTTTGCTGTTCCCAGCAAAAAGAAAACTGAATTTTCAGCACTATCCAAACAATGTGAATATGGCCGAGGCTGTTCTGGGGCAAATCCGAGGTTCATTTAGGCCAGGACCATGTCACTAGCAGTGGTCAAAGGCAGTGACCTAGGAAAAAGCCCCATATTAGGACAACTCTCAAATAACACAGCAACCCCCTGGAACACTCTTCTGGCTCCCAGCAATGTGTGGCTCAAAGACTTAAATATGAAAAGACTGGAAGCATTGGCATACAACAACACTCTGTTTTCAGAAGGGCTGGAAAGAAGAGAAGGAGATGGCATATTTCGAAAAGGAGAAATATGTGCCCTCATCACACATACATGCCACTTCATTCTATCCAACAGCATTTCTTGCTCCTGATATTGCCTTTACCCTCAAAATGTGCTGCTTTCCATATGGAAGAGGTGGAAAAAATGAAAGTGTTTCCCTTGTTTCCTCAGAAAACCTCCTCCTGACTGTAGCTGGCCTCCTGTTCATATTCCACTTGACTAAACCAATCTTTTTCCCCTCCCACACTAGCTCCATCTGCCGCCCGTCTCTCCAGCAGAGCCAGATGCCAGCAAAGCAGACTGCTGTGGGAGGAGAAAGTTCTGTCGCTGGAATTTCATCCCTATACTCTGCAGGGGGCCAGCCTGTGAAGCCTGGGGAGGATACTGAGAGAAACTTCCTCTCTTCCACGCTCCTTCCTCTGCTCATCAGTGAAGAAGGCAGCTGAGGACATGAGCAGAAAGATAAAACTTCTGAAATATGCACCTTTAATATTCATATAGCAGAAGTCTCACAATTGTACTCCAAACTTGAGCATGGTATACACTAGATAAACATGTGAGAAGACATGAGTCCTGCTCCAAAGAGCTTACAATCAAGCAGAAGCAGAGATGCACATTAGTGATAAGGATCAAATGAGTGGCAAGAGCACAGTGACTGAGAAAAAAGACTTGGATTTATAATCACGAGAGATTTTAATGATGGAGTAAAAAAACAATACTTTCTGGAGAGATGGAAGTCAAAGAAAGAAGCAGTGGATGAGTGTTGTTAAGCTGAGAAAATTGCAAAGGAAACTGCTTGTAGAGAAGGAAAGAGTAGGATGAAAACAGACATGGAGAAAGAAAATGTGGGTTCTTTATACATTTGACATGATCTTGCATGAGACAGAGAAGACATACAGGTAAGAACTTCAGACAGAGGAGGATCTGCACAAGCAATTTTGTCAGAGAAAGGAGCAAGAATGTGTGTCACTGAGTGAGAACAAGAGCTCATATAAAGCAAGCAAGTGTGCATATGTGTGAGACAGGGGCACAGACTTCATTTTTCTGAGAGAAAGAATTACGGGAATCTAGGAGACTAAAGAGACTATAAAACAGAAAAGGCTGGTGTATGGGTGAAGCAGAAAGTTTTGAGTGGAGTTGGCAGGACATAAGAAAGTGAAGGTACAGAGCGACCTAAGAGAAAACCAGAATTATGTACAAGAAGTTAAAGAGCACATATAAATTACAGAGACATAACAAGAAAAATCAATAAGCTGAATTGAAAAGGAAAAGAAGAAGGAAATAGACACATCACATTGCAGTAGAGTAAGGGATCACAGCAGAACAAATGGAGTGGCAGGATGGAGAAAAAGAAGGAAAGAATATATGCAAAGATGATAAAAGTCAGTAAAGGAACATTAGTCAAGTAAAAGCACTATGTAAAAACTCCTAATGGGAAAACTGGGAGTGTAGACAAAGGTGACTGGAAATGGATGGTCACTATCACTGTAAACCCTCAGGGTTTGCCCCATCTTGGAATCCTCACATTTTAATCTTCATTTTCTCTCAGAGAAATACTGTTTCCTTGTCCTCCACACCCCCTAACTTCCGAGCTGTAGTTGCACGTTTATGCCGTTTGTTTCACTATTTCTAGTGGGAACTCTTTATCTTACGTCTACATGTGAAAAAGATTTTTTTTTTTTTTTTCAGATACTCTACTACAAAGAAACGTGCCCAAAATCTCAAGTTTCCTTCCTCCTGTCCCCATAATGCTCTTTCATTCATTCTTTGAAAAAAGAAAAACCCAAACCAAACCAAACCAAAGAAGGCTGGGAAAACTCAGCAATACAGTGGTATCTCAAATGCAAGACATTCAGCAAACCTCTCCTGAGTTCCACGTACATTCTGCGCTCCAGGTTTCCTCCGTGCCCGGGTGAGGGTTTCCCGTCTCCCGCGGGCTGCGCTCCAGCGCCCGGCATCGCGCAGCCGGGATAACGGGATCTCCGGCTGAAACGCATCCATCAGGCGGGGCAGCGCGGGGAGGGGAGCTAGCTACCGGCTGCTGGAAGGAAAGCCTACACAGACGTATGCCCTGGCTGCTGGAAGACATGGCTGGCTGGCTATTTGATTTGATTTGAGAGACATAAATAAAGGGAAGGGAGGAAAGGGAGAGCGGGAAGCACACACGCTCGCACACGCATCCGGCTGATCTTACCTCCACATTGAAATACTGCTCCGCTTTGCACGCTGTAGCACATAAAATCCAAACGAACGTTTGCAAGAAAAACACCCTGGACTGAGACACGAAATCCAACCGGCTTCCAGTGCTGGATGCGAGTACGATCATAGTGAACTGTGCTTCAGCGGGTGGAAGATCTCTCTCTCTCTCTCTTTGCCTTAAACAAATGTACAAACAAACCAACCTCCCCCGTTTCGGTGAAGAGCCCGTAGCGCAGGTTCACCCACAGCCGGGGAGGAGGAGGAAGAGGAGGAGGAGGAGGAGGAGGAGGAGCAGACACTCCACAGCACAGGCGGCGGCGCGGCAGGGTCAGCTCTTGCTCATCCTCACCACCAGCCCCGTAAAGAGGGAATGTGGCGTCCGAGTGCAGTCGCTGCTCCTGCACGACTCCTCTCTGCCCAGCAGCAGCAGCCACCTCCCCGTATCCTCCCTCCGCTCCCGCCTCCTCCACCTCCTCCGCCTCTCCTCATCCTCTCCTGCCTCCTCCCTTTCAGCCTCCGCCTCCTCCCGGGGAAGGCGGGCCGGCTCGGCTCCCTGCCGTGGCTCGGCTCGGCTCGGCCCGGCCCGGCTCCCTGCCGTGGCCCTGCTCGGCTCAGTTCCCTGCCCTGCCCTGCCTCGCCCTCCGCTGCTCCCCTCCACTCCANAGCCTCCGGGGGCAGCTGCTGGCCAGCGGCCGCCCAGGAGCCGCGTCCCGGGAGCAGCCCGCGGCCTTTCCCCACGGTCCCGTCCCCAGGAGCCGCACGAGTGCCGGAGCCTCTTCGCCCTCCTCACGGGAGGCGCCCGGCGCGGAGCCCGAGCCACCCGCGGCTTCCACCGGCCGGCAGCGCGGCCGCGCCGAGTCCGTGCTTGGGGAACGCCGGGCTCCTCTGCCCGCCCTGCCGCCTGGGTGGTGAAAATCTGCTTAATGCGTCCGAAAATATGGCCATGCACTTAAGGGAGAACAGCCTGCGAAATACTATAGCACAGAGCAACTTCATGCTGGATATTGTCATGTTTAAAATGCCTTGTGATTACGGCAGATGAACAACTCTTGCTGTGATTTAATGGTAAACGGGACTTTTTATGTGACCCTTTGATACGTCATCCAGTGAAGGGAAGGTGAGATGATCCATAACATCAGTGGACGTGATACTGCAATAATGCATCTTGGGGAAAAAAGGAGAACGGGAAAAAACAAAAACAGACAAACAAAAAAAACCCCAAAACTCCAAGTTTACTGACCAAAAAAAAAAAAAGTAATTAAAAAATTTAGTCTTATATTTTTGTTTGGTTATCAAAAAATATGGAAAAATACTTGATCTATGGGACAAACTGAAAGTAAAACCAGGACATACCTGATGTGAAATTTCCATACTCTGATAGTTGAGGCCAATGGCTGAAAATTAAAACACATGTGGACTAGATGTACGTAATTTTGACAGCACCTAGTAGCAGAACATAGGCGTGCGTGAGGTTGTCCACCACTTGGTATCTTAAGAGTAAGGCAGTTATCTGAAGAAGTCATGATCTGGCTAACCACAAGTAGTCCTGTTTAAGCAGAATTCCTTGTGTCATGTACTTTTTTCATGTTAAGTGCTTGATCTAAAGGCATTTTCTGTTCTTCTGATCCTTAGAGATGTGAATGATGAAATTAGGAAATACAGAATTGTCAGCAAGCTAAAAGGACCTGTTGGCACTTTGGTGACAAATATTGGAAGTCAAATTAAAGAAATGAATAATTAAGCACAAGTTAAAGAAATATCTTGGAAGAAGCAGGAGAAAACGTGATACTGATGCATGCAAGTTATATTTGGGAAGAAAAATTAAAAAGTAAAATCAAAAGGATACTGGTAAAATAACAGCACTTCAGAAAATAATCTGGGGGCTGTAATGTAAATATGAGTCAGAAGTGTGCTACCATGAAAAAAAAAAGACAGTGTCACTGTGGAGTGTATTAATAGGTGTGCAGTATATCTTACAAGACAAATTACTTTTCTGTAAGGGGTTGATGAACCCAGCTGTGTTTGGTCTCAAACTGAAGACAGTCCAGAGGAAAATTACAAAATATTAGAACATGTAGAAAGTTAGAGATGGGTATAGAAGTTGAAAGAACACTTGTTTAAGAAGATAGAAGTAAATTATCTCTTTATGTGGTGGTGTTGTTCTGAAAAGGACAGAAATATTTCATTCTTTCTGGGGAAAAGAAAAAGGATCATCTAAATTATATATATAGTTCAGATTCAATGTTGGACAGAACTTTCTTAAATGTTACAGTTTATATACTGAAGTGTATATATTCTCATACATATACTGGAACAATAATGTCCCAAATTTATCATTTGGAGCAAGATACCTACCTAGTTGAAGTGTGGAATCTCTTCCGTATGTAGGTTTGATAGGCAAGATAATTATAGTTAACCTTTCTATTCTTAGAGAAGTGGATTGTATTTTGAGATCTAGTAAACTTTTTTACTTCTAACAAAAGTAATTCAGTAATTTCTTTCCTTTTAGTACTGTGAATTCATCACTGTAACTGGTATGAGGGAAACACTAACTTTATACTGTCCCTATTGTTTTTCCTCTTTCCCACAGGGACTGTGTGTGTGCGCCTTCATCAAACAATAGCTCTATGTTTGCCAGTCCATTTTGTAGAGTCTGCCATTAGTGCAATATCCAGAAATGGAAACGGAAATGAAAATAGATAAGTTACTGTAACTGGAATTTCATTTGTCTGCCCTGCCAGTACTGCTGTGGCTATTTATTGTGAAAAGCACAGGGCCGTAAATACAGCTACCTCCTTCCTTAACACTGTATCCCTTCGAAGAAAGAAGAAAAGCAATAGTACAAAGAGAATGGTGGACAACGAAGGCACATGAATATTTCTTAAGTGTGTTTGAGGAAGGGAGAGAAAAGATCACACAGGTAGAGAGAGATTGGTAAGGAAAGAGAGTAGCACTGTATGAATAGGAGTGTCAAGGGACAGACAAGGCATATGAAGGACAGAGAAGATATTTGAAGTGAAAAATATAATTCAGGAATGCTTGTGTGAGTGAAGAAATGCCAGCAATGGTGGGAAAGAGCTTTGAATATTTATGAGTAAGCTGTGGGCAGAAGCATACAAGAGGAGGGTCAAAGCCTCATGAGACATGTAAGAAGGAAAAAGAAAATAGAAAAGAATTTAAATCTCCATACAGAGCACTGTTTGTACTTATATGTGTGTGGGATTATGATAGAGATTAAAGAAAAGACAAAAAAAGCAACAACGATGAAAGGGTAAGTAAACAAGTAAAGAAGGAAGAAAGTAAAATAATGAATATGAAAGAAATGGGAAGTGTTTGTTGAAGTGCTTGAGTGATTCAAGTCATGTACTTTATAAGCATCTTACAGATTTTTTATCTTTATCAAATACCCTTATGATTTTTATATTCTTGCCTATGGCAGTTACCAGCAGTAATTAATAAGCAGTAAGCTGGTTTGTAGGGAAGCAAAATTGAGAAAGTGAAAGTTTTAGTTCTAAAACTTTTAGTCTTTTAAAAAGGCAGGAAGAGATCGCTCTCTCTCCTGTGTTACCAGTCAGCCCATATACCATCAGAGTTTCTTAGATTCTAGAATATATCTTTTTTGGGTGACTATAGTCACAGGTTTGCAATGGATAAATACCAGAAACTGACATGGACATCATACATTCCCATGTCCAGCTTTGAACACAAGGAAAAAATCTTTCACTGTTCTGTTCACCAATTATGAATAGAAATTCATATGATAAATAATTTTAAAAAAAGAAAATATTACATGTTGTCCTTTCTGCGCTTTGTGTTGCTTAGCTGCAGATAGTAGTAGCTTTTTAAAAAGAGAGCTTCATTACGAAGTATAACAAACTGCAAAGAGTGAAGGTAGATATCACATATTTCACACTGTTATATTTAGTTGTGGTTCGGAAAAGATTTTCTAAACACCTTGCCTTTTATTTGTGGAATGAGATTTTCATAGGTCTGTCCATACGAATTCTGTTTGACTTGTTTGAAAAGTCCTACAGGATGTGAAGGCAATAAGCGAGTTTACCAGAGTAGGAGGGATTATTACATTGAGTATATATTCCTGTCAGGATCACATTCGTACTGCCTCTGTTCAGGTATCTATTCACCCAAGGTTCACTGTAGGTGTAAGGTTATCCTGTCAGAAGTAGAACTGACTTTCGCTGTCAGTGCACTTTACTATGTTGTCTTGCAGCTCCATCGATGGCTTTATAAAGAACTTAAGTAAAGATAACAAGAAATGACAGTGTAAAACCTCACACAGTTGTAGAATCACAAGGAAAATGTTTAGAGTGATAAAAATCAGTAATATTTCAGAATATTTTGGTTCATGTGTGGTTGAGGCTTTGGCAAAGAGCGAGTGAAGTCAGAGAGGAAGAAAATCTGAAAGTGTTAGGTTTTGGGGGTTTTTGGGGGGGGTTTTTTAAAGGAAGTTTTAAATTTAATTTCTAATTCATAGAACCATAATATCATAGAATAATTTAGGTTCTATGAGGCCTTTAAAAGTCATGTTCAACTCTGCACAATGCAGAGGAAACTCAGGTTAGGTTACTGTGGTGCTTGTTCAGGGAGTTATGAATCAAGTTATTCTAACCCAAGCATAATTTGCTTGTCTGCAATGTGATTTTTCTGTCTCAGGGAGCTATTTTGACGGTAAAATCTCTTCTGTGAGGCATTTGTCAGGCTTTCATTTATTTTCATCTCTGTAGAGACAACACCCATTTCAACAAGTAGAGCAGGTATCTCCTAATCTCTTGAAGGCAGGAGAAGTGGTCAAGAGAAATAGGAACTGAAAATAAAATTCTGTATTGAATTACTGAGAGAAATACATTTGAAAGGGAAAGATCATAATGAGAAAGAGAAATGGCTTCTGGAAGAAAAATATCAATAAGTATACAATAATAAAAAAATCTCTTTTTTGATAATTTTTAGCAATGTGAGTTATTATTGGGTTAGTGAAGAAGAGGTAAAAAAATGCACTGAAACAGTCAAGTCCTTACTTCTTTACTCTGTGCAGCTGTTCACATGAAACTTTTTCTTTGCTTCATGACAATTTTCATGCTGCTTTTTTCTCTTCCACTCTTGATGCCTTGTTTCCATGCTTTCTGATTTTTTCGCTTTCTTGCAGAGCAAGAAAGGCCCATTCAAGCATCAAGTCTATCAACAATTCCCCAAAGTATTTATCTCAAATTAGAGGATTCTTTACAGCCAAAAGCTTACAAGCAGTCCATCTGTCCTTTAGACTGGGTTGGTGATTATTCACTGAGTTTACAATAGGGTCTGAATGGCAGTCCAGTGATTGTTGTAAGATTTTAAAAATCTCCTTCATTTTTATGAGGTTTTTTTCTGTTTAAGATTGATATTGCTATTAGCTAAGAGAAGAACACAGTACATGAAATAGAAAAAATAACATAGGGCAGTGTCAGGTGAGTCTGACAGAGGAGGAAGACACAAGGAGTTCTGAGAGAATACACAAGCACAGCAAAACAGCTTGAAAAGTAACCAGGTCCTCTGAGAAATATTGAAGGTTTTGGTCAAGAAAGACACCAACAGGTGTCTGTAATAAATATTACGTTTCAGAGGTATTTAAAGGTCTAGTTAATAGATGGTTTCTACAATGTAAATACAAAGGCCTCCAGAGCTCTATATCAATTTGAATCTTAAATGGAAGATAGATATACCAGGTTTTGTTTTGCTCAAACCCAGCTGGAAATTCCACATCAAGATGGCTTAAAATAGACATTTTTTAAATTACTCTAATAATTAACGTTACCATATCAACTGTACTTAGAACCTGCATCATTTGTTTCATCGTCCACAAAAATGAGTTTTATATTTTCTCTTTTCAGCTTTCAACATACTTACTACATGTTTTCCCCATATGTTTACTGCGTAAATGAACATTGGAAGTGTTACGTGGGGAAAGACAAGTCTTGGCAATTGGAGTTTTGAGAGAAATAGCATTGTGTTTGGCAAAAGTAAACCTAAGACTGGAATTTCACAGATGGATTGGATGTATCTGGCAAGAAGAGTACCAGTAAAATAGATAGGAATGTTAATATTTAGAAATCATTGGTGAGTTTCAGAGTTAATTACCAGTGTCACTAATGAAGTCACTGCACCTCTTAAAGTTATTTTTCTTCAGTCTTGGGCAAGCAAATAATTATTATGCTTGACATACACATTCAGGAATATCTTCACGGTGACAGCAAAATTTCTTTACGTACTAACTGTCACATGAATTAGAGTTTAGGTTCTAAAAAGCAGTCCTGCAGCTTTAGTAGCCCAAGAACTGGAGTTACTTCCCTCAAAACCATCAGACGCATATGACTTCTTAAGATCATTTTACTTTATACCATACACATATGAGCTTTTTGTTCAGGAAGAGCTGAGAGGAGAGCTTAGAGAAAAAAACCTGCATGTTTCTTGTGAAGGGAGAGCAGTGCTAGCAAAAGAAAATGTGTTCTAAAACGACACACTTGAAAATACATCTGGAGAGGGCAGCCTTCAAAAAAGAGGAGATTTCTTAAGGTTAAGGTTTTTTATTACTTAACTCTGCAATACAGATACACCCGAAGTGACAGATACATATCTGATAGGAACACTTATTCAAATGAGAGAGGAAAAATCGCACACAGCAAGTTCAGTTTCTCTGTATCTCTATTCCTCCAAGTACAATCTGTTTGTTTTCCCCTTTTATTGACAACCTTCCATGTTAGGATAATCTTAGCATGCTTGTGCTATAACTGACTATTTGTTTTTTGGGAAGTAGTTATATGGTCAAAGAGGACTACAAAATAATGCACACTCTCATGAGGCTAGCGTAAAGGTTCCATTTGCAATTTCAGCTTTTTATCTTGGATGCTGGTGGCCTAGTAAGAAACATTTAATTTAGAAATGCAGCTTTTAAGTGCAAGAATATTAGGAAGTGGGTGAATATTTATAGTCACTCTTATCCCAAGGTGAAAAGTTTGGGAAGGTGAAGGGAAGAAAAGATTCAGAAAATGAATTCTTTTGAATAGTAGAGTGGACGTGTTTACCAGGATGTTGCTATCTGAAAATGCATTGCATACTCACAGAATCTAGTTGCACTATATAGATTAGTTTACATATCTTTAGGGAGTGCCTGAGTCAGTTTTCCTGTGCCCAGGCTCCTCTGACTAAAGAATGTTCAGTTCCTCTCTTTTTAACACAGTGTATTTCTTAATTAGAGCACTGTGAACATTCTCTTCTTATTCTTACAGGTGGTTTTTAATTTCTATTCCAGAAGGAGAAGATAGGAAATTTTTAAAGTAATTAAGCTGAAACCAAATTTTGCTTTGTCAATTTTTTCATCAGTCAAATTTTATGGCCACCTTGGCTGTTCTTTGCTTTTCCAGTGCAGTCATGACCTTAGCAACAGAAAATTAAATAATTAACATAAAGTATGTGGAAAAGGATGAAGGTGCTGGTGTCGATTGTTAAGAATAAAAGGATATATCTGATGATGCACTACAATATTACTGTAACATTTTGGTGGGGATGACCCCATGTAAAGAGTCACATTTCAAATCTATCTGTACATATGCTGATATTGTAGGTGTGTGTAGAGCTACTAAAATAGATTTAAATTCATTATGTTTCTAGTGCACACTGGTAAAGAAAAATGATGGGAAGATCAGTGGGTTGGAACTAGATGATCTTTAAGGTCCCTTCCAATCTAGGCCAATCTATGATCCTATGATTCTATAAAAAGGTGAGGCACAACTGGTGGTTATTAGCTGTGAAAAGTCTGTGTATACATGGCTCCTGGTGACAGTGACATTGGCAGGATAAGCAGTCCAGTTTTAACATCTGTATTCTGGAAAGAGCATATATAAAGTAGTTAGATTATGCTATAGACTTTTATCAACTCTTACTGGTTCAGTTTGGTGTGACCTGCATAACTCAGGCACAGCAAAGTCACACAAAAATTACTGAAGATTTTAGCAACACACCCCACCCACCTGCACCCTCTTCCAGCCCAATTCTGCTCTCTACAAAGTGTAAATACAAATATGGTCCTGGTCCTTGCAATGCTTTGTATTATCTTTCTCCAAGAAAAATATTATTTTTGTATTTTTAATGTATATATCTTCTAATCTTTGTTAATCTAAGACATGCAGAGCTTTTTATGTTTCCTCTGCCTGGATTTTTCTGGTCTTCTCAATTTTATTTTCTTCTGACTTCTGCATTGCATGACACTTCATAAAAACACAAGAACTGTCTATACAGTATTTCTGTAACATTAAGGAGTCTTCCAGTAGAAATCCTATGTATATGTTCTTAATCACACATAACTGAAAACGAGGCAAAATTATGCTTAGACCTTTGTCTTGAGAGAAGCTTCAAAATAGCACTCATACTTGCAGGTTGAAATTTCAAAGGAACCCATAGGATTTGAACACTTATTAATTTTTTTTTATGGCAACTGCCCAAACTGATCCCACAGGCATTTTGGAAAACACTAGGCTTACACTTTATCTATTTCATTGTCCTGTGTTGGAAAGGATGAAATAAAAATGAAAGAAAGTAAAAACAGAAGAATTGGAAAGAGACTTACTAATATATATAACTGTTCTTAAAAGGGCATTTGCTGTTTATTTAGTTGCTAAGTCATCACCTGACATTTACACAGGATTTACATTAATTGATTGATATGGAAGTTGTCCAACTTATTAACTGCTCTGAAAACCTTTCTTACTCTTCATATTATTTCCACTGTTATTGTGTCCAGTCATTCATACCGAAAAATCACCTTCTTCATGTAGTCAGTGGGCTTTATGAGGCGAGGGGCCTTTAGCAGACTTTCAAACCTTCAGCTCTCACTGACCTGAAGGCAGTTAAAAACATTTGTACCTTTTAGAAAGTTTTTCATATTTTGTTAGACCACACATATGTTTGTCAGGATGAATAAAATTTCTGGAGGACAGAGGATGACAAAACAGCATCATTAGAAATATAAGGGTGACGTGTGCCCTGTCAGCCCAGCCAAAATTCAGAGCAGCATCAGAAGGGTGTCTCACAGCCAGAGATCCCTGAGGACGACAGCCCTTTTGGTCAAGTGCGACCTGAGGGCTTGCTGAAGAACGCACAGGAGAGGTAAAAGAGAACGGGGAGACCCTTTTGTCCAGTAAACCAAGCAAAGCTTTATTTGCTTGATGGGGCTGCGACCAAAAAGGGCCCAGAACAAAGGAAGCATGGGTTTTTAAAGGCTGGGGTTTGGGGGAGGATCACAGGCATCAACCAATTACAGTGAAGTATGGGTGGGGGAATCACATAACAGACAAACACAGTATCCAATGGGGGATAGGTAAGGAGGGATTTCATCTAACACCACCAATGAACAACTAAGTAAATGGGAATTTTCTAGATAAAAGGATAGGGTTTAGGGAGATTGACACAAGGGAGAGAGTGAGGGAACAGCAAACAGGGGAGGAGCAACTTTTCAGTCAACTGGGAGGTTCCAAGTACAAGCAAGCAAACGGGGGGGGGGTAAGTTCAAACTAAACCAGCATAGGGGGAGAATAAGGAAAACATACTGCAACATAAGGGGTTTTGCATTGTGACACATGCTAAAGTTGCTATTTTGTGAGAGGCTGTCAATGTGTGCCTGCACACACATGCGTCTGTTTCTGTGTGTGTGTGAGAGGGAGAGGGAGGGAGAGCACAGAAGGCAGAGTTCCAGATTATCTTAAGAAACACAATATAATGTCTGTTTTTTCATTACCAGAGATACCCAGAGAGCTGCCAGAAAGTGGAGTGAGAGGTGCAGTTCTGAGACAGAAACTCCTTGTTTTTCCCAAACCCACAGATGTACTTAACTTCAAACATAGGATGTTTATCCATGTTTAATATTGAACAAAATGAGTATGCATAGTATCCTAATGAGAACGTATATATAAATATGGACTGAGAAAATGGAGGTTAGATTAAAGTTAAAAGAGATTTTCTCCTTAATTTGAGCAAGTTGTTTTACCAACTCTATCTTGTCTGGAACTCAAGTCTGTAAGTTTACCATTTTTTGTTAATCAAATAAGGGAGCTAGTCTATTCTTTAATTATCATTACAACTTTAAGACTGGAGCTCATAAAATAATTTAGTTGTGATTTTTTTATTTTTATTTTTGCTTCATTTATTTTACCAAAGTGATGTTAACATACACAGAGTTGTAGTCTGTGTCTAACTACAAGACTGGTGGAGAGAAACATTTTTACAAGGGCATGTAGTGATAGGACAAGGGGAAATGGTTTTGAATTGAAAGAGAATAGGTTTTGATTAAATATTAGGAAGAAATTTTTGTGAGGCTGGTGAGGCACCAGAATAGATTATTCAGAGAAACTATGAATGCCCCATGCCTAGAAGTGTTCAAGGCCAAGTTAAAAGAGACTCTGAACAGCCTGGTCTAGTGGAAGCTGTCCCTGTCCATGGCAGGGAAGGTTGGAACTGGATGATCTTTAAGGTCCCTTCCAACCCAAATCATTCTATGTTTCTATGAACTCTAAGCTTTGTAGTTGTTTTTCTTCCTTATTTAATGTAATTCTGAGCAAAGGTTATCATTGAAAAACAAAAATTTAAGGGTTAAAAATCTAAATATCCACAAAGCACATAAATGATCAATAGTCTAAAGAAAATAGCTGATTTTATACTTAGATGAGGAATTCAAATACATCTGTAAGTATATAATAAGGCAAAAAATACTCAGGGACTGTAAGTAATAATCAGATTACTTATGAGGCTACACAGACTCATAAAAGACTTGGAAATTTCCAGTAAGTGAACTTCAAGTAACCTATGAATTAAAAATAATTTGAGTAAAAATTCCGCTCCAAAAAAGTGTAAAGCATTCAGCTCGATGTGCTGTAGAGTGATTTCATTGTTTTCAATGGAACTAACTTTTACTACCAAAGGATTTGTTTCAGGAGATTTGTGTGTAACTTAATTTCTTGTAGCACAGTACAACAAAATATTTTGTTAATGCATCAGAGAGCAGATTAGTGTCTACGTGATAAGAGAATCAAGAATAACATTGAAAACAAAGTATTTTTTTTATTTTTTATAATATGAATTTCAGGTAAGTGCAAAGTCTGTAGAACTTAGGTCTTCAGTCTAACAAGATTACTTCAGTATTCAAAAGTGGTTCTGATGTGCATTAAGGGTATCTTTTCATTATGGTACTTTACAAATGCTTAAAATATTTAAGCTTTTCTTCTAATCTTTCTATACAGTTCTTTGGATTTTTACTCACTTTTCTAAATCACAGTGATAAAGGTAACATGGTTTGCTGACACATATCACATACACAGAACTTCTTAAAATTTAAAATATTATTACCGGATACTTATTTTCCAACCCTTTGGAAAATTCCAGATTGCTTGACAGTACTTCATACAATGACATTGGCATCATGGTATCGAACTGGCTCTGTGGATTTTGCAAGTATTCTGGAGATCAACATACGTCAGAGAAGAGATCCCAAATCTGATTAAATTTAATGATGATATATACAAGTACCATGCTTGGCAAAGATGTTATATGGGGAGTTACAAAAGGAGGAAGAACAGCACAAGAAAGACTACAGAAAACTATAAATGTGCTGAATTAAGGTTTTTTAAGAGGTTGCAGAAAAGGTAATGTCATTCTGGGAATGGCTCATGGAAAACTGAAACCTCTGAGTGATATTTTTTCTTCCTTCCTCAGTCTTGGCAAGACCTCATCTAGAAATTAGGTTTGGGCACCATTCTCTAAGAGAAAACAGCACAAAAGAGCAACAAAGTGATCAGAGATTTAAAGACAGATGAGAAAAGCTTTTGTCTTGAACTGAAAATTGGATTTTTATAGCCTAGAAAGATGGTGCAGAGGACATGGTAATCATCTCTATGAAAATGTACAAGAACACATTTATCCCTCATCACTGTGGGATAAATTTGATTTAATTTAAACCCAAGACAGTAGGGTTAGACATATTTTTTGCCTTTCTGTAATAATATGTAAACATTGGCAGAGGCGATTTTTAAAAGGCCGTGAAAATTAAAAACTGAGAATGTTTTAAGTTACTCCTACATGAAAGCAGAATAGGCTGACCAAATGACTGATCCTTTAATGAATTACAGGTAAATAAAGCAATCAACCTTAGAAAAAAAGCAAATTGATATTTGGTCTGGGTTTAAATATGTATAAAAGTTTTTGCTAGTTCAGCCCTTCAGAAGAAATATAGGACAAATAAATATTTGCATTTCTGCAGTACATAGATAAAATTTTGTTATTAAATATAAGTTTCTTTTTCTTGGTCAGGAAAGATCATCACATGATGTGAAGTTTTGTGGGCTTTTGTGGAATAGATTAGTGTGGTGACTAATGGGACTACTCTTTGAAACACTTTCATTTTTGCAGACAGATGGTATATTTTTTGGTATATTTTTATATTTAGCTCTTGGAATTAAAACTTTTTCATTTAATGATTAAAAATGTATTTTCTTGGAATGACATGAGCTTGCTGTTCTGAGAATATGACGACAGTAATACAATTGTGGTGTAATTACAGCATGTACAGCTTTGGGAAGCGATCTCATTTTCTGAGATCCATGGGTCCTCATAACAGTTACCAGTACAGTCTCTAAACTTACTGTTACAGATGGGAAAAGGGTATCACAGTCTTTCACTTTTTCCTCTAACTGACTCTGCCTGTTCTCCCATTCTTTGGGAGGCATTTTCATTTTTGTGGTGAATGAAAGAAGCAATCTCTTCCCTGTTCAAAGGAGTGGGTTGGGTTTGTGGCATCCATCTGAAGGCCACTTTCATACTGCTCCATAATAAGGAAAGAGCAGAGCAGAAAAAAAATAATAACCAAACGAAACAAACAAAACCACCAAAAAACCCCCAAAACCAACCAACCGACAAGAACCCCAAAACAAACAAAAAACAAACAAACAAAACCCAAGGAGGAAAAATATAATGACGGATAAAAAATGATGAGTCAAACTGAATGGAGGAATATCCTTTTCAGATGTAGGCCAGAGATGGATTGGATATGGTAAAGATGAGCTATCAGTGCCACTAAGAGAAAGCAGGAAAAATGATACTGTCTGAGGACATCATGATTGGAACAATGGAACGAAGAAATAGTGAAGTAATAGGATGAGATCAGGAAGTGGAACTATGAGACTTACTACTGCTTGAGTGAATTGGGAGAAAATATCCTTCGTCTGGAAATTGCCTGGTGTATGTTAAAGCAGCATGGGAGAGATTACTGTGCAGCACACAAAACAGTTTTTGATTCCTTGCAAGAGAAATCAGGAAATCCTGTGTCCACTGAAATTCAAAGGGGCCTGTGTCTTATAATTGCAGGCCAGAGATGTGAGCTCCCCCAGTTTATTGAATATTTGCCTATAGATTTGTTTATCAAAAAACTAGATCTAGATTCTCATTCACAAATATTGCTGTAAATCTGGATCCTGACAATTTTATTCATAGAGTCAATCCTATAATTTCATAAAATGTTATGAAATTCTTAACAAGACAAGCACAATTCAAACTCAGAATAGCAGAGAGATTCCCTAATATGAGGAATCCACCTTAGTGGCATTTTTTTATCTAGCCTAAGGATGGATCACAGTTATGACCAAATGGCTGCTTGCTTTCGTCAGCTGCATATAGTTTCTTTGTAGTTGATCTGACCCCAGGAATAGTACAGGGATGGAGTTGTTGCACAGTTGACACACATCTCACCTTGCTCACCCTTAGAAGCCATGTATATGATGACTTATATCAGTGTGGTGATACCCATACTGTGAAGCACTTAAACCGATCAGTTTTTTTATCATGGAAGAGGCAAAGCACCCACTTGGCAGATTCCCTTGCATTCTTCTCTGAGGCTGTATAAGATACAGTATATCTGCCCACATTTTCACAAGCAGGTTAATGTTGCACACTTCCTCCAGCCTCAGAAGTAAAACTCCTAGGTAGGCACCAAATAGTCCAAGGATGATTTGTCTTCGTCTAATTTTAGATTTCAACTGTGGATGTGTCTTCTTTCACAGTCATTTTACTGTGATTTTTTTTGCCTAAATCAACAGTTGCTGAGAGCATATACTTGGTAAATTATGCAATCTGAAGCCAAATTTTAAATTGCAGATCCAATGTAGCAGTTAAAGCTCTGAAAAGGGATTATAAGTGAAGGCTGGGTTTTATGAATATATGAAGCTTCTTTATGACAGGAGCAGAATAATACCAGGTTAAAAAAATATTAAGAATGGTGCAAGAAATACATTGTAGAAAAATTTATCCCTAATTCTTTGAGTGATGTGTAGAAGTCCTCTCTGCCCTTAAAACTCAGAAGCATTAAACATGATTCACAAAATTCAAGCAAATATAAATTTGTGCCTAATTTACTAATGGATGTAAGTTTCTTAGGGAAAAATTCTTGTTTTATGTACCTGTTTTCCAGGGAGCAACAAAAGCCCTTGGTTAAAGGGGTCTGGTCTAGCCAGAAGAGATGATTCACTGGTCTGTTGAAGAGTATGAGCCAAGAGCTGGGCACAGGCAGGACAGTGCCCTCTCTGACAAAAGAACAGCCCTGCTGCAGGAAGGTGCCGGGACACCTTCATTGTAGCTCGGGGCAGGGCTGTGTGTCCTGGCGTGAGCTTCGTGAAACCACCATGTCCGTAAGAAGAGTGGCTGGGTAAAGATCCAGGTGAGGCTGCTTAAGGTAGCTAAAGCCTGTTAATGTTCTCCCAGCCCTCGTGTAAATCAGAGTAATCCAATTCACTTCAAAGCATAAGCAATGGAATTTGCAGTAATCAGTCTCTCTCAGTCAAATTTTCAAGCCTGCTGTGTGCTAAGGAATGGTTTCTAAAAATTATGCATCATTTAATAAATATTTATGGAGCTCCTTATTGTGTGAAATAAGTATTATTGATGGACTTCAAATATTTAAGCAACTCCCATCAGATATTTAAAAGAGATTAAATTACCAAATTATATTAATATTAGAAATGCTGCAATGGAAATTTGTGGTATTTATGAAGCTATGTTTTACTCCCATTAGTACTCAGTATTTCATTTAAAAAAAAGACATCTTTTTTCCCAAAGAGAGTTTCACTGATTCTTGTTCCAAATTAAAATATCTAACTTATCATTCATTTTACATATAAAGGCCACTTTTAGACATATTTGAAGGGGTGTAGCTATGCTATCTACATTGATGCTCAGTGCAGTTTGCAATAGCAAGTTCATTAAACAATGCTTTTAGAAGTCAACAAGTACCTACCCTAGTGGTTTCTTTCTAAAATCCATCTACATCTTTATTCACCTTAGCTATCTTTATTTATCTTTCCCTATGACTTTCATCTTTATAAAGTAATTTTAAAACTCTTATATTTTCGCATGGCTTGATAATTTTCCAACATACTTTTTGTTGTCTTTCAGTGCTTACCCTTTACTTTTTTCTCTCATAGAACATTTTCCAAAGCTTGCTCTCTGTCCCCTACAAAACCTGTGCAAGTTTGACATACTGACTAATTTCAGAAATTTAACCATGCGATGAAGCTACAATAAAATATGAATAATGTCTGCGTGTTATCAAGACTGATTAGTGCACATACTGAAGAGCTGGAATCATAGAATCATCGAATGGTTTGGGTTAGAAGGGACCTTAAAGATCATCTAGTTCCAACCCCCCTCATCATGGAAAGGGACACTGCTATTATACCAAGGTCTTCAAGAGTCCCATCCAGCCTGACCTTGAACATCTCTAGGGATGGGGCATTCACAGCTGCTCTGGGCAACCTGTTCCAGTGCCTCAGCACCCTCACAATAAAGATTTTTTTCCTAACATCTAATCTAAACTTACCCTTTTTCAGTTTGAAGCCATTTCCCTGTCACTACATGCCTGATGTATTATTTGGGCCTTAGGCAGTCATCCCATACTTGATTGGTTGGTGCCACTGCCAGGTAGATATTTGAACCTTAAATCAACAGACTTTTTTCATTATTTGATGTAATACAAGAAGTTTCCTGTCTTCCAATATAATTTGGATTTCATAATCCCCAGCACATATCTTATGAAAAGTAATTCATGGGATATTTTTCAATCAAAGTTATTTTCTGGTTCACACTCACTGTTTTATGTTACAGCACATATGTTTTTAAAAATCTTTTCAGGATAATTTATGCAATTGTAAATAAATAAATCCACTAGAGGGCAATAACATCGTTAATCTAGCTGAAATAACAACATTTAATTTGATTTAAAAAATTAAGTGAATAACGAAAAGCACAGGAAACCATTTAAGTGACTGGGTGTTTGTACTGACTCCAGACTGGGAACACTACTCATTCAACTTCTTCAGTTTTCCTATTCCAGGCATACAAATGAACACCCTGTTAAACACCTTCAGATGTACCAGTCCTCAGATATTCCCTTTTTCCATGAGGAGAAAGGGGAGGAGAAAGGGAAATGTCAGAAGGACAATTTTGTAAGCAGAGAATTTCAGGGACCTCATTTACCTAGTGTAATTCAGCCTGAGATATTAAGATCTTCAGGCTTTATCCTGAACAATAATCTCATGTCCTACTAGTTAAAATGTCCTTTATTTACATAAAGAAGTTGGAAAAGTAAAATACTTACCATCAAATCCCTTTTTGACCTGCAAAGTACCTGAAAGACTTACCAGTGTCTTTAAAAGCTATCCTTTAGGAGTTTACACTAAACCTTAATGTATGAGAAGGAAAACATGAGGCAAGAATCAGAGAAAATATAGAAGAGTAGTTAGGAGTTTCTTTCAAAAATGTTTTGACTGTAAGGAATGGCAAAACGAATATTTCTGAAGAAATATTCCAGTCATTTCCCCACCTCACTCCTCAGAGCTTTGCTGCAGCTTTCTAGCACGTGTTTCACATCAGATGAAATGAGTAGTGATTTCTACAGTAAGTGAAAGCCTAATTTTAATCCATGAATTATACAGAAAGTGTACTGGGTTAATTATACTAAAAGATTAGACAGTTTACAGGTATATGTGTAAGTCTGCTCATTTGTATTTCTAGATGTCTAATGCAAGACTATTCATATTGATATTTTGAAAGGTTTGGTGGAATAGCATATAGGCTTAAATAATCTGCAAAATGAAATAAAACATCGATACCATCAGCAAACTATTTCATTTATATAATGAATTAATTAATTCGCTATGTAACTAAAGCAGAATAAAAAGGTGGAATAAACATCAGCAAATTAACTTTTGACTATATCAAGTGTAGAACTGAATTGTGAGTGATGTGTGAATAATCTACAGTAAATTTATTTAGAGTGTCAATATTTTTTTCAGGATATTCATAAACATAGAATTTTAATTCATTTAAAACAGTATTAAAGCAATGTTAGCTTTTTATATTTCTTATATTCTTATTAATCCTGCTATTCAGCTGAACTCTGTGAAGGTACAGTTCTGATAAAGCTCAGCAAAACTGAGATTAAAACTGAGTGTAGAGTATTATTGGTTATCAGTGACCTTTTATTGGACGCATACATTTTTAACAAAGCAAGTACTGAATGAATTAAGAAAACCTAGCAAGTGTGCAATGATAACCAATATGAAGATGACTGTGAGAATGATCAACTCCCAGTCGACCCTGAAATTGTGCAGGATCTCCTGCTCCAGCTGGATCCCTACAAATCTGTGGGCCCTGATGGGATTCATCTAAGAATCCTCAAAGAGCCTGATGTCATTAGAAAACCTCTCTCTCTCAATGATTTTGGAGTATTCTTGGGAATCTGGAAATGTCCCACTCCCACTGGCCAACTGGCTGGAAGCTGGCCAACATTGTCCTGATTTTCCAGAGCAAGAACATCAGAAATTACAGGCCTGTCTGTCTCACTTCAGGGCCTGGTAAAATTATGGAGAAGATTATTCTGGGAGATACTGAAATACACCTGAAAGTCAATGCAGTCATTGATCACAGCCAACATGGCTTCATGAGAGGAAAATCCTCCTTGTCAAATCTGATTTCTTTTTATGACTAGGTAACCCACCTAGCTGATCAAGGGGAGCCAGTTGATCTTTTTGGATTTCAGTAAAGCTTTCAATGCCATCTCACAGAATCCTTCTGGATAAAATATCCAGCTCACAGCTGGATAAACACACCATGTGATGGGTGAGCAGCTGGCTCACAGGTCAGGCACAAAGGGTTACAGGGAATGGGGTGACATCAGGCTGGGGACCTGTCACCAGTGGGGCTCCACAGGGCTCCATCTTAGGCCCTGAGCTCTTCAACATCTTCAGGAATGACCTGAATGCAGGACTGGGAGGGACACTGAGCAAGTTTGCAGATACAAAACTGGGAGGAGCTGTTGATTCCCTCAAAGGCAGGGAGGCCCTGCAGAGAGACCTCAACAAATCAGAGGGCTGGGCAATCACCAGCCATATGGAGTTCAACAAGGGAAAGTGCCAGATTCTGCCCCTGGGATGGGGGAACCCTGATGTACAGACAGACTGGGGAATGAGAGGCTGGAAAGCAGTGCCAAGGAAAGGGACCTGGGGGTCCTGGTTGATGGAAAGTTGAATGTGAGTCAGCAGTGCCCTGGCAGCCAGGAGGGCCAAGCCTGTCCTGGGGGGAATCAGGCACAGCATCGCCAGCCAGGCAAGGGAGGGGATTGTCCTGCTCTGCTCTGCACTGGGGCGGCCTCACCTCGAGTGCTGGGGGCAGTTCTGGGCACTACAATATAAGACATTAAGCAACTAGACTGCCCAAAAGAGGGCAATGAAGATGATGAAGGGTTTTGAGGGGAGGCTGAATGAAGAGCAGCTGAGGTCACTTGGTCTGTTCAGCCTGGAGAAGAGGAGACTGAGGGGAGACCTCATTGCAGTCTGCAACCTCCTCATGAGGGGAGGAGGAGGGGCAGACTCTGATCTCTTCTCTCTGGTGACCAGGGACAGGACCTGAGGGAATGGCCTGAAGGTGTGCCAGGGGAGGTTTAAGTTGGATATCAGGAAAAGATTCTTCACCCAGAGGGTGGTTAGGCACTGGAACAGGGTCCCAAGGAAAATGGTCACAGCACCAGCCTGACAGAGTTCAGGAAGCATTTGGACAATTCTTTCAGACACATGATGTGATTCTTGGGGATAGTGCTGTGCAGGGCCAGGAGTTGGACTCAATGATCCTTGTGGGTCCCTTCCAACTCAGCTTATTCTGTGCTTCTGTAATTCTTTAATACTCATTGGAGTGCAAAGGCTAACAAAACCTTTTAAACAATCTATTGGTGTCCTTCACCTAGATTTTTCTACTTTGATGCTTATAACCACAGAAGACACTACATGCTTTAGCATGTACATGCAGCATATGGCCCTCTATTGTCATGCCAGAAAAATCAGGCTTTTCTTTAGGTTTTGTCACCACAAGAATTGGTACATTAACTGATCTGTTCACAACTAGAGAAGAGAAGCAGCAACTAATGTTCTTTGCAAACAATGCCAATACACTCTCCAAGAGTTAGTGAGCACCAGAGAACTTTCTTTTTTTTTATTCCCTGCATGACTATTTTCTGCTGTCTACAAAAAGTCAAACCTTAAAAAGAAGTCAGAAAAGAAATAATCTTTATGTCGTCATGTGTACTTTGAAGACCCTTCAGACTTAGAAACTTTGACAATTCTCTTGCAGATTTAATTCCAAACAAAGCCTGCC
This sequence comes from Picathartes gymnocephalus, assembly GCA_013390045.1. Taxonomy (NCBI): domain Eukaryota; kingdom Metazoa; phylum Chordata; class Aves; order Passeriformes; family Picathartidae; genus Picathartes; species Picathartes gymnocephalus. Next base: position 27,612 of record WEKY01022399.1, read on the forward strand.
ACAACCAAGTATTGCTAGCTTGTTTGGAAAAGGTTGAATGATGTTTAACAGAGAAAACAAGAACTAAATTTGGATACTGTATAAAGTATTCTGTTTGGTACTATAAGAAAATTGTCCTCTCCACAGGGTGCTGTGCTCCAGGGAAAAATTGCCATTACCTGTGAATCATGGGAACAACAGCTAAGGAAATTTGAAGAAACATTACTCAGTAGTTGAGGCACTAGTCAGGTTTCTCAGAGGTCTAGGCCTTTGAGGTAGAGAATATGTGGGTAGGAAATATGTATTAAGTAAGACAGCATTAAGAAAAGGCGTATGTTAGAATATTCTTCTGAGAAAAATAGTAACGTGCATTTATTAGGAAACAACAAATCCAGCTAGTCTATGCTCAGTTATAAAACTAATCTTGCAAATTAATTTGGGTAATTAAAGTAAAAATAAAATCTCTCTTTAAATTTCCTCCTAGTATTAACCAAGCTTTAATGATATCTCTAGTTGCTATATACACATACACTTACGTGCAAGGTCTGAAATGGATTAAGGAAATAAATGTGCATATGAAATTGTAGGTAAATCAGTTTAAATGGAAATATGTTCCAGATGCCAAAGGAGATGCTGCTAAAATGACTGGGATGTGATGTCAAAGATGATGAGTAAATGTTGTTTAGTAGTAACATTGAATTAATCCTGAAGATAAAGTAACATTGATGTATGTTCCAGGAGAAATTCACACAGGAAACTGTAAACTAGAAGGTCTTTACTGTTGCCCTAGATGGATGGGGGAATATATTCTGCTTGAGCCTTCTCTCTGGCACACCGTAGATGCCATGTTATGCCAGAGATGCTGAATTCCTTGTGTCTTCCGATAGGTACATGGAAGCAAGGGAAATGGAATATGAAACTATCTTTTCCTTTTACCCAGGTGAATGTTAAATCCATAGCTTCTCCCATTTTTCCCCCAAATATACTGGACCTGTAAAGTCATTGTACTTGCATCAATTCTGATTTATCCTAATCATCTCTAGATAGTATGTATGTAAGAAAAAAACAACACATCTAAATATTAAAACTCAGGTTGGAAAGCCCAGATGGGTTTTATCTCCAGAATGTCCAAGTGAAGTTTTGATGGAATAATCTTTCAGGAAAGACACATGCTCTACCTACTGCAGTGAATACTGGTGTCAGGGCTCCAGGCCCTGGCCCTAAGAAAGCAGCTGGTCCTTTCTGATCCTTGGAAATCAGCTTCTGAGCAAGTTTTCACTAATAATGACTGTAAAGCTTTCAGAAATAATAAGGATCTGAATTTATAACCTTGAATTTATAAATTCCACATCCAACTGTGAACATGTTGTTCTCTTAACCTTAGATATTTCTTCAAATATCATGTCCAGTGCAGTAGATCCAGGTACAGCATAGCTGAAATAAACCTCATACTTTATTACAATGAAATCTTTGTCTGTTACTCTGTTCTCACAAATTCAAAATTAGGTTCATTATAAGAATACTATTAAATTATATGTGAAGTCTTATCTCTCAAGAACTGTATGCTCCTGACTTTAAAACTACAGGTTCACTCCCCACTATAGGAAGGCAGGATTGGTAGGAAGGTGTCATGCCAGTAACAAGAGGTAATACTGGCTCTTATGCAAGTGAAATCCTCTTCTGTGGGCACCTCAGTAACTCAGTGAACTTTCAGTAAACTCAGAGTCTCTACTCTTTGCAAATGGAAGCTTTTCAAATTAATCCTTTAGCAACTTAGGAGAAATATTATTTTCACCATGTTTTTAAAGGGACCTTAAGTACTCTAACCAAGATCAGAATCCAAGTAGCACAAATAATATATAATCTTATTAATTTTCTGTTGGAAGATTGAGTTATTTTTCGATTTCTACTAAATATTCCTTATAAGGCAATTTTAAGTGGATTAGTGGGTCCTTTTTTGGAGTTACTAACACTTGCCAGGAGGTGGAGTAGAAAAAAAGGATAATCTCCACAGCTTTCTTCGTTATCAGTGAGAAAGGTTCCTCTAACTTAACATGCTGAACTACTTCTGGAGAAAACTTTCTACACAGGTTATATAAGAAGCCCAAGCATAGACATAATTATATGTGTAACTATAATAAAATATATTTAGAATAAATGGTTGTTTTTTTTCTTTCTGAGGATGAGCCCAGATATGTAGGCTTTCTCTAAACAGTATATGATTTTCCAGAAGTCTGAAATTGTGCTATTATATACGGTGGTTGGATTAATAAATAATGTATTTCTAAAAAATCAGAAGTAATATCCAGTGAATCATAGACAGGATGGTTGTGATCCAATTTTGTGCTTGAATCAGAATCTCTGCTAGTTTTCTTTGTCTGAAGAGTAATACATAAGTTTTCTCAAGTACCTATCCTAGCCAATAAAAAAAACTTTTATGAAAAAGTACAAGGAAACATGTTGATTTATAAGCTAAAGTATTCCTTTAGGATTTTTCTTTTTGTTTCAATATCTTCCTTTTCTCCATATGTTTTTCCAATTAGTTTTCCTCAGAAAAATTAGGCAAGAAATGACATTGGCATAGCTAGAAAATCCTTCCTTTAGAATTATTCTTTAGGAAGCTATATCTATAATGAGATTACTCTTAAAGATTAAAAATATTCTTTCAAGAATTCTTGATGCCTTGTAGTTAATGCTCCTCAAAAGTTCCTGTAGGTTCTTGCTGCCAAAATAAGCGAAGGTTTCTCATGCCTTTGTCATGACCAGCTTTTTGTGTCTAAGGCACAAGGAACTGGACAAATAAGAAAAGTGGGGTGAAACCTTAACCCAGGGAGATGCAGAGGATGTCCAAAATGTGATTTTCCATGTCCAGCTCTTACAGAGCACTGCCTGTATTTATGCAGCCCTCTAAGGTTTTGTAAAGTTAGTTACAAAGACTGAGATTCACCAGCGTGCCTCGCTCTGAAATTCACAATAACTGTCATGGCTGTTTTACTGGGGTCTGAATTGCTTGGCATGGTAAAAAGTCTGATTTCAACAGTCAAAATATTTTTATTTTTTGAGATTTGCTATTTCACATTTTTATGTCTTTAGAAGTCATGAAAGGAATATTTCTGACTTCTTATTTCAGTTTTCTAGTATGAATTGTTTGGCAATTCTTTAAATGTAATGTAAGTAAAAGAATGAAAACAATCACTATGTTCTTTCTTGATGGGCCTCTACTATTACTTCCCAAAAGAAAGGCACAAATACTAGCAATTTTTTATAAACTTAAAGTTTTTTCAATCAAGTGTTGAATTATGCAATGAATATGCTTGGGCCATTATAGTCAAGTGGCCTCAAGTCCACTATAAAAAAAACATTATTATCCCAAACTCTTTGTATAGCAATGTCAGAATGATACAAAAAATAATATTTCTGAGCAAGTTCCTCTGATTTAGATCCTCTGGCTGTGTCGTTTTGGATGACAAGTAACTTTGGTGATTCTCCTGGAACAGGATTTTGCATGTTTATGTTAAAAGAAATGCTCATTTCACTTTATATACAGATTTATATTCAAGGTAGAAAGTAGCTGTGTCATGCTAATGAAATGGAACAGATTTTAGTATTTCTGTTATATTTTCACTAAAGTATGTACATTATTATTAACAAAGTAACAGGTAAAGCAGCTTTAAGCTTCAGTTTTCTTGCTTTTCCCATAGTACTTAGTTACAATAGTAATAAAAAGAAAAAAATCCTCAGAACGATGATATCTGAATTCACCTCGTAATGAGACAGTTGTCTCTCCACAGACTGAAACTTGACATCTCAGCTTAACATATGGATGACAAGGAAGTTTAAAATGCTTTTATATATCATCCTATATTCTTATCTCAACTTTTTTTTCTTATTCTTTTTTGCTAAAAATTATATGTAATAACATCTGATTTTATTCATTGTCTTTCACATTCCAAATACCCTGAAGTATATTACAAAACACTGAGAGACAAGCTGGTCTTTTCAAAGGGTGTGTAAGAAAGAGTACAGTGTGTCTGGTAAAAGGACGGAGGTGATCTGCCTATCTTCTTTGGTGTGATGTGCATTGACCTCATGCAGAACTGTCCTTAAAAATAACTGTAGGCAGAATTTTGCAAGAGGAGGACTGCTTGAGCAGGCAACCCAAATGTTACCCCTCCCAAGGAAAGGGGTATAGCTGAAGTATCAGTGGAACTTCTGCTCTAACCTCCCAGATCAACCTGGTACAGGTTATCATATGAAGTACAAATTAAAGGGAAGAATAGAGAAAATGCATCCGGAGCACTACATATATCTCCTGCCTCATCTCCAGTCACTTTTTTGCCCCATACAAAATCAGGGCACATAAATATCCAGCTGGATGCAAAGTAATGTACTTTGATTTTAGGTATCAATGTCTACATCACAAGAGAACAAAATAATTGGGAAATTGTTTGGGAAAGCACCCCCTGACATTTTAAACTGTCACAGATTCATATAGACCAATATCAGTTAACTGCTGTTGCCCATATTTCCTGAAATTTCTGAGAAGTGTTTTGAATTATCAGACACAAGAAACCTTTAAACAGTACAATGTAACCTAACAACTTTGGGCAGCACCACCAAAATGTTCTAATGTAGTCGATACATGACTCACACTCCCCATCTCACCATCCTCTATCCTAGGAGTGGTTTCTAAATTAGGCTTCTAAATTACTTCTTCATTGTAATAATATTGTCATCCTTCCTGTTACTGCTGTGTTGTGGCCATAAGATGTTACTCAACTTCTCTCTGCCAGCATCCTATAAGTGAAAACACTTATCTCTGAGTATTGATATTTAAATAATAGCACATTAAATACAGTAAGAATTGACAACAACACAAAAGCATATGGGACAGAAGGTTACTGGTCTCTGCTGTCTGCATCAAGTTCAAACATACTGATAACCATGTTAGCTTGTGGCCAGAATAGTATTAGACTTAGAAGAGTAGTGGCTGTGGCAGGATACTTTTTTAAAAGAAGAAAGAAAGCAGCCTATTTACAGCTAAAGTTTTTGCTGTACATTGTGTAAATAAATTAATGGGATTTTTCTTAACAAAAAATCAATTTATCTTTAGAAACCTTATGTGTACTGAGTTCATGTAACTAAAGTAACTAGTGTTATGTTAGTCATAGTGGCAGGGGGTTACCTTGTCAGATTCAGAGTTAAGACAAATATTTGATTAGTGAACAAATAAGTACTTTGGAACAAAGCAAAGTGGAACTTTTGTGGCAATATTCAGCTTCTAGAGAACCTTACCTCTTCAGAAACTAGAACAGCAATATGTTATTCTTAAATAATGTTTCAGGAACCGCTGGTGTCGTGGAATTTGCCCTTTCCCAACTATATTTTCACAGAGATGAATCAATTCTTGATCATTGATACATATTGGTGTATGCACATCCTCAGTTACAGGCTATTGACCAAACTTTTATAGAGTGATGTCAAAAAAAAAAGGTCCTTTTGAGAGGGAAGAGAAGTAGCATTGAGTTTTTGACACGGTCAAGCAGGAGGTAGCCTATGCAATGACATTAATTCTGATGCAGAAAGAGAGACATAAAAATTCTGTCATATACCATCACAGGAGACAATGGCAGCTTGTGACAACAGCAGCAAGAGCTTACGGCAACAAGCTCCTCAAGAAATGCAAGGCAAGCTGTTGGGATTCAAGAGCTGAGGCCACAAAATATTAAAAAATAACTACATTTCTGGGGAATGAGAGGTTCATGCTGCTGTTGGGGATATTCTGCATGCCACTGCAGTGTTAGGCACAGAGCAATCACTGTGGTTATACCCTTAACTATCTGCCCTGAATTTTTTCTTCAAGGATTCAAAACCCACTGGTGGAACAGCAACTACTGCCATGTAGCAAAAATGTGTGCTGACCTTTACGCGGTAAATATGTACTGGCTCAAGATCCAGACTGGGACTAGGTGATTTTATTAGCCTGTAGCCAGTAAATCAACAATGTGAGAAAACCAAATTCCTCAGGCTACTGAAACCCCAGCATATGATGAATTTAGTGCTGTAAACAAACAATGGAGTTTGTTTACAGATAGATCTTGTAAAATTACAGCAGGGATCAGGAGGTGGTGAGCTGCTAATTGGAATCCCTCCATGGGAGGAGTTGCCACCTGCGAGGGGACTGCAGGCTCTAGTCAGTTTGCAGAAGTAATGGACTTGAAAATAGCCTTGGAACACGTTCAGATGCATCACTGGCCCCAGTATATGTACATAAAATCTTCTGGATAGTGGCTAATGCAGTGTAAAAATGTCTTAAAAACTGGAATAGTGTTAACTGGCAGCAACAAGCAGGTGAGCCTGGGGAGAGGGGAGGAAAATGTTAGTACTAATTGTGTGTTTTCCTGTTTTGTTTTTTTTTTAACACATGAGTCTGTAAACAAAAGTTTCTGTTAACTGCCAATAAAACATAAGTAAAATTCATCTGATTGAAAATATTTTGCCTCCAACAACTGTTGGCAAGGTGGCACAAACAAGATTACAAGAGGATAGCTCTGAAAAGCAAAAGGGTATGCCATCAGCTTGCTGGCATACCCTTACGTGTGGAAAATGCTAAGAAGAATACTGAATAGATGGACAGATCTTAAGGAACAAATATGGCATGTTACTGAGGGAGCTGTAGACGTAGCCCTTGCAGATTTAGGAACAGACAGAATTAAAATGGATGTTTTGTGCCGGACAAATACAGACAAGTGTCTGTATACACAAGATTATTGTGCATATGTTTAAACAGTGAGAAGAGTACAAACACTACAGAAGACATATAGCCTCAACAAATTCTCAACTAGACCTGGAAAAGATCAGATAAGTATTTAGGAAATATTTGGATGCCAGAAGATTTATTTACAGTTTCTGAGAGAAAGTCTATCCAGAAGGCAAAGTATGTCATGACAAAACTAAAGATGGATTTCTGACCTATCTGACATTGAGTCAGGAAATGGGCAACACATTACAGAAGAATTCTAGTGGTTCAGTGGCATCTGGGAATCTGAAAACATAATGGATAGCAGTAGGCATGCATAATCCCTTGGAAAGACATCCAAGAAACTGATGACAAGGGCAAAGAAACATAAGAGGATCCTTACCTAGCAGTGTTGGATCCAGCAGAACATCTTCCCAGGTAACAAAACAAAGTGTGATGAGCTAGAAAAACATTTTTATCCCCTGAAGTCATCTGGACCCCATCAGGGAAATGACAGACTCTGTCACAGTTAGGAGAATGCCAAGCAATGTGGGCAGCCCTCTATAGCAAGGAAGATCTACAGCTGAGCGTGATCACACCCGACTGTCAAATTGCCAAACAATGGCAATAGCCCATGTTCCCATGGAAAATATTGCCTGTAAGGTAAACACAGACTGAGAGGATAGTGGAGAGAAAACTGTGAACAACAGCATGGAATTGGCAGACTGACAGTGTATAAAGGACAGAAGGATAGTTACAGAGTGACCTAGAGTGACATCCTATGAGGGATGATTATGCCTAATACATCTACAAGGGTTACATGAGCTGATAAATCCTCATATGTACTAAAAATACTTTCAAAATCAGACTTTCAAAGACCAAAATCTTTTTAACACTGATAGGAGTTCTGAAAAGATCTTTTTCCATTCTGATTCAGAAGTATTCATCAACCTTTATCCTCCATTAAGAAATCTGGATTTAGCCAACTGTGCATCAAACCCATTTCAAACTGATGGCAAGATCTTTCATTTTTTCCACCAGATTCCATCTATGACTTTGTTTTAATGTCTAAGCTATTACAGTACATAGACTTTCTGAAAATGCACAAAATGAATAGGTTAAACAATATCAGATGTTCCCAAGTGTGATTTATTTAACAATACATAAATTTGGTGGAGATTCTTTAAGCAGTTAGTGCAAACACACAGATGAAAATCTGTTTTATTAAATATAGCACAAATGAGCAGAATTTCAGAATTTCCCCTGATTTGATTTTTAAGTGAGAAATGTTACATTTATCCTATATAATCAATACTAAGTAAGTATACAGAATAATATTTCGTATATTCATAGGACACTGCCACAAATGGATTATCAGTGTTGTGTATTCTAAATTAATTCTAGATAGAACTGGTTACCAGTGTAAGTCACAGAATTACATAAAGGTGAAATTATACAATGTTTTTCTTCACAGTATCAGGGAAGAGCTTACTAATTAACACTATGTAGATATTTTAGATTTTACTTAATTTGTATGAGGGTACTCAAAACAGTTTCTTAATTTTATCTCCACCACATTAGCACCAGTGGAATTCAGTTTTTAAAAGGAAATTACTGGCAAGTTAAAATTTGATAGGAAGTGATGAGATTGCATTTAGAAGGGTAACACCTTCCCGAGCCTCCTCTCAGCGAGATTGTAAAAGAACTGACAATGTGGATGTGCCCATTTCATAGTTTGCTCACATTTTTCAGGTAGCCTTCCTGAATGGAATCTCTCACTTAAATGAAAAATACAACTCATCCATTCTAGACAGGCAGGATGGATGAAAGAAATGGTGCCATGTACTGTAAAAATAGACCAAATATATATTTTTCTGTGAAGTATATGGTATGCTGTATGTGAAATATTATATATTAGAGCTTTTAAAATACAGCTGTACAGAGTCATAATCCTTATTACTTATACAAACCAAATATACCCTTCCTATCTGTGAATTATCTACAGTAAAAGACATCATCCTTTTTGGCCTATGTAGGCATGATATATGATGGAAGGTTTTTATTTTGTTTGTTTTTTAAAGTAGGCAGTTATACCTCTTTTGGTTATTTTATTAAAAAAAAAATTATGCATATATTTTCAAAGCTTTCTGTATGATTCTGGATATTCTTACAAAATGTAAATCCATTCAGGGAGTTAGTCCGGTTTAGGAAAGATATCAGAGATAAAAGTTTAATCTTAGATGCCATTGTAAATAGATTTTTTTTAATATTTCACAAACAGATGATCAAAGTTTTAATATAATTTCTGGATTGTATCTAGAATACCTAACCTTAAAGTAGGAAGATAATCCAAAAAGATAGTTTACCAACTGAGAAATTTATACCATATTATATTATATTTCAAAACTAGTTACTGTAGTTAATGGAAGCAATTAACCACTGAGACAGTTCAGCAGGAACTGTGTTGGATTTTCATGACACTGAATTGAAAACTGAATGCATTCCTAAAAGTCATGGTCTAATTAATAAATTATTTAAAGAGCACATAGTGAATTTCTATGCCTTTCATATACACAAGATATAATTATAATGATACTTCTTGCCTGAAGTACTCTAAAAATATTTCTTACCTAACAATATACCTGTAAATTCTCATCACAATAGGGATGAACATACTTCCATGCTAAAGGAAAAAATTAAACATCTGTTGATGCTGATGGCATGCTGTGATATGAGAGCATTTATGTGACACTCTTCACTTCCATTCTCATTGCTTCTAGGGCAATGTTTTGTCTGGCAATATATATTTCAAGCACATGGAAACAGAGAAATTTGTCCTGACATGGCATTTGAATACTGTCTCTCTGGAAAACGTTTTTACATTTTATGTTAGCTGGAAATTCTATATTAAATACATGTAGATTAAACTTTGATTTTATAGGTTTTAAAATTTCTCATTCATAGTTGTGCTTGTGTGTTCATAGATATAATATAATATAATATAATGTGAAGTGAAGAGGGAAGAGTTACAGTCTGTTTCTACTACCATATTTTTATTGGAATGAGCTATCCATTTCACTATATCTTTACTGTGCTGATTTAGAACCTTAAAATGTAATACATAATTTCCCTGAGTAAAAGAAAAGAAGTGAGGATTGGAATGTAACTTATCTGCGAGGGAAATAAAGAGTTTGAAATAAAGTAGGAAAATATGGGTAGGTAATTTTTTTAGTAGGTTAATATTTTTGAATGCAAATTTTAAAATGTTAAAAATAATTTAAATTGGCCTGGCATTGCATGAACATTATTGGATTAGCCGTCAATGGATGTTGGCAGCAGATTTTTTAATACCTTTCCTACTTTGCTCTCTGAGAAAACAGATCATTTTAATGGATACTTAAAGCCCCAAGATGTACCTAATACTGGAAAATCTTCAATGCAAAACTGGAAAAAACATAGTGACTTCTTAATTTTATTCAAAACTGTCTCAATATAGCTAATGCATCACACAGACACATCTCACAAAAGAGAGTTCTTATTTACAGAATGACAGCAATGATGAGGTTGGCTCCATTTGTTCTGTGTCTTGCTTTCCCTACTTTTGCTATTTTAAAGTTATAGAGCACCTCATGTAGAAATTTGCTGTTTCCTTCCAATCTGAAAGGCTTTCATTGAGGATGGTTAATGGAGTTGAAGAGTAGTTTAGAAACTAAATAACTGACAAATAGTTCTAAAGTAATTGATTCCCACTGGGTTGTGTTTTCCTATTCAAGGCTGGACCAACCACAGCCTGAGCCACAAAAATGAGTAATAAACGTCTCTGGGGACAGGCAGAGGACAAGATTTAGTGAGAAATTTAGGTATATGGAAGTGTTTGACAGCAGCTAAATGCACCTTTCTATGTAGATTCACCAGAGAGCTCAAAAAGAGTTGATACACCTGTATTAACATCCTAAGTTACTTGCCCAGATTCTGAAAAGGTTCTGTTTTGTTATCCCAAGCTCCACATACCTGGAAAAAAGGATGTTATGCAGTGCAGTACCATCCACAAAAGCACAAGTTCTCACTGGCACAGCAGAGTTTACAAAACCCTGATAACTCTAAGCATCTTGAAATCTTTTGCACTGTGTGGTATTTTCACATTCTTGACTCATAAAATAATGAACAATTATTCACTTATCTACATAAACAAATAAACCCCTAATTTTTATTATTCTTAATTACACTGGGCAGTCCTTACTGGTGTCCTTGTAAAAGGTGCCTCAAGCCTAACAATTAAGTCACTAACAAAATCATTGTTACTGGGTCAACACTAACAACCAACAGTAAAACTTTTAAACTAACGGGAAACATATAAAAAAAACAATCAAAGCACTTGAAACTTAAATGATCAATGAAGGTGAGTAAACAAAATATTGCTAACTGCAATAGTATGTTGCTTAATTTTTTTTTTTTTTTACCTGTGTAATCTTAGGCAGAAAAAGATTCACTTGACAGCATTTGAAAAACATTAGAGATGATAGGATTCAATATGCTGTTTGTGTCAGAAGAGAGGCAAGCTAAGCTATATTACACTGAGCAGTTATTGCTGCTACAGAAATCCAGTAAATTTGCTTTTAATATATGCAAGGGCAGGAAAGAGATAAAAAATGTTGCTGAGACTCAAATGCAACTTAAAAATAAGGAAATTACAAGTACAGTGTGCTATCTTATCTATCCCTTCCAGACTTGATAAATGCCTACCCATGCCTGTGCATAGAGGAATAAGAGTCTGATGTAAGAAAGCTTAAGTTTCCTGACTTATACAAGTTTGTATAGGCAATTTGTGTGTGTAAAATCACCTATCCCAGGACTGTCAGCCCCTTTTCAGAAATTATAACTGAGTTCAGCCTGACCCATCTCCACTTAGCTGGAGAAAGTGCTCTGCTCCTAAACCCTCATAGTGCTAAGTGCTACCTCCTCTTCCTTCAATCTGTACATTTAAAATGGAAATCCAGTGAGGATTCTTGCTTAAACTATATAAAGGATAGTGATTTTGACCTGCTTCTCTTCCTAACTTCTGCTTTTGCTCAACAATGTATTTTCTGCATTGCCTAATACATCATGTACAATGTAAGACATCAAGGCTCTTAATTTGTATTTTAGATTTCAGACTAATAGGTCTCACATGTCAAACCAATATTCTCCTAGGGTTTAAATACAGCTGATTTAACTTAGATAACTAGCTAACACCCCCATTTTAGATATCTAATGTGGTAAGATTTATCTCTCTTCTGCAAGCATGTATTTGTCCCAAGGTGAAGCACCTAAATTAAGCAGGCAGGATGTCACTCATGAGGACTTCAGAGGCACCTACTCTCCCCAACGACCAAAAGGATGTGAGCTCTAACTCTAGAAGTTTGCATGCTTTTATACAACTAAAATGGAAAGCAAACAGAGCAGGCTATGCCCTAAGAATGCTTTGGGGTCTAGCCTGCAATGCCAGGCCCTGCATTTTAAGTTTTTTATATTGTCCCATTTATGTTTTATTCCAGTCCTCAGAATCATTCAGTCATCCTCACATGATATTCTGTATTTCAAGTGCTTTTCAATTCTCTATCATCAATAAATTTCATTATCACATTGACACTTTTCTGCCAAGTCCCTAATGAAATATTTAAATAATATCAGACCCAAGGCTAACCTTTTAGGAATTTCACCAATAAGTTTCTTCTATGAAGAAAAATCTAATTTCAGTTCTTTTTCAGATTTCATTGGGCATTTTCTTACCTATTATACAGTTCTATTTTTTCCTCATTATTCCTGGTTTAATGAACATCCCATATGACACTGCATTAATTTCTTTTAGTGAAGAGCTGATTAACTCTGCTGCATTTCTCTAAATGGCTTAGAAACAAGTAACATGACCCATTATATTATATCAGCTCAGAAATTATATCTCAGAAAAGTTTAGTGTAAAAAGATAATTTTAAGATATTAATCAAAAACATGAAGTAATATTCTCAGAATTCACTCAGAGCCCTAACTGAGACTCCTTATTGAAACAGGTGGAGATAAACCAAAAGACCACTCTCCAGAAAAGAAAAAAAAAAATCAAATTAAATAATTAAGCTTTTTAAAATGACAGTTATTAAATAAGCTATTTTTAGTGATCTGATATTTAAATATCAATCAGCTGGCTACCCTATTCCCTTGGTAACTGCAAATACTGGTTTTACAATATAATATGATGTTTTATTTCCCTCCTCCTTTGTTCTTTCTTTCTGACAGTGTGATGAATTATATTGGTGTTGCATGTTATTGAGTCACTAAAGTTTGAGCACAAACTCATTTTTATGACAGCACTAAGATATTACTCTGTGTATTCCTTGAAAATGAAGAGTCTTTTTGAAGCTGCAATTGTTTCTATCTGCAGCAAAAAAAACCCCAATTTCTGTGGTCTCTTAAGAGAGAAATTACTTTCTAATGCACATCACATCCATGTGTCAAATATGACATTAATAAACCCTGATATGTTTCTTGCTAGGTCTTCAGGTCAAAGCCAGAAATACGGTACTGCTCCAGAGGAAAGGAATAACGTAGGAAATGCAGATAAACAGAGGACTCTTGTGATTCACAGGCACAGAAATATCTTACTGGGTGCAGCGCTGAACACATTCTGTATACTATTTCCCATCCAAGACAGACTGTATTTTTTCTTCTCGTATGAGTAAAAGAGATTAGTACACAGATGTGTAATAATGCGTATCAGACAGCAAAACCAGAAGTGGATAAGATTAGGGGCAATTTATTATTCACAAAACAGAGGATTGAAATTTAGGGGTGATCTCTGAGAATGAGATTTTTTTGGAAAAAGTGGATGAAATATTGGTTCCACTGAAGTCAGTGAAATGTTACCATCAATTTTAATGGAGGTAAAATTCTATTTTCTTACTTTTGTCTTTATTTTCACATGTCCCTCTTTTTGACTTCCTGGACTATTCATATTTATAGTTTCATTTTTCAGTTTGGGCCTAGGAAAAAAAAATTGCATATCTATATATCCAAAGCATTTGTGTCATCTCACTATATTTTGATTGATTTTTTTTTAAATGTAGATTTATCCCTGACCATTACTGTGGAAAGGATTGGAGCATCTGTGAGAAGGGTGATCAGGTGAAAGACAATTGCACAGATTTGACACAAATTCAATGGGAAACAAGTATGACTTATTGTCTTTAACAGTGTCTCTGTCTAAAGAAAACTGATGCTCTTAAGCATGACTGAAAGTTATCTACCAAGATGGTCAGAGAAAAAAGCCTATAGGAAGCAGTTAAGTGAGGTTTTTTTGGACTGTCAGAGGGAAGACTAAGAGACAATGAATTAAGTAGTTGAAGGGCAGTTACAAACATGAGGGAGCAAAACTCTTCTTGGTAAATGTTTCAATAAGTGGCCATAAGATAATTCAGGATAGACAGAGGAACTCAAGAAATCTCTGGGCTCACTTCCTACTCAAAGCATAGTCAGCTGTGAGATTGGACCCATCTGCTTATGGTTTCACACAGTTTGGTCTAAAAACCTTCAGGGATGGAAACTGCCTTACCTCCCTTGCCAATCTCTTCCCTTTTTTGATTGTGCTTATTTAAAAGTTTATCATTACATCCAGTCTGAGCCTCTTTTGCTCCAGCTTATGCATGCTGTATATCATCCACCCACTATGCACCACTGTGAAGAGCCCGACAACCCACTCCCAGTGACCTCCCTGTTAGTATTGGTAGGTTGCCATTAGGCCTTTTTGAAACCTTCCATTCTCTGGTGTGAACAAGTCCAGCTTCCTCACTTTTTCCTGATAAGGCAAATGCTCCAGCACCAAGCATTGTGATGGCTCTTTCCTGAATTTGATTCACTTGTTCAGTATATTTTTTATACTGGGAGATCCAAGACTGGATGCAGTATTCCAGATGTGGTCTCATGAGTGCTGGGTGGAATGGAACTGCCCCATATGTGTTTTCTGTGGCCCTGTTATTTCCCCCAGAACACAGTTGGCCGTCTTTGCTGCCAGGATGCTGCTGGCTCATGCTCAGCCTGCTGTCGATGGAGACCCCCAGGTGCTTTACAGCAGAGCAGCTCCCCAGCCAGGCTCTCCCCAGCCCATATTTTTTACAGGACTTCCTCTTTCTAAGAAGCAGGATTTTGCATTTGTCCTTGGGGAATTTAATAGGGTTGCTTTTGGAACATACCTTCAGCCTGTCCAGCACACCTTGGATGGCAGTCCGCTCTTAACCATATCAGCTGTTCACTCCATTTTAGTGTGTTTTGAAAACCTGAGGAGACTGCACAGTCATTTCTTCAAGATAATGGTGTTAAACAGAGCAGGTACCAGGGCAGACCCCTGTAGTTCTACACTTTTTGCCACCTCCAGATAGAGCACAAATCCATTAACCACTATTCTCTGAGCCTACTACCCTCCAATCATCTTTGTACCCATCTAGACTGAAATGTACTAATTTGGATTCAAGAATATTGTGCAAGTTAGTATCAAAATACTTGCTAAAGGTAAATGATATTCACTGCACTCATCTCACTACAGACCTTGGTACTTTGTCATACAAGGCAATCAAGCTAGTTAGATGTGATTTATCTTTGGTAAATCCATGCCACTGGTTCCAATTACCTCCTTCTCTCTTGTGTCTCCTGGAAAGAGTACAAAATGGATTTCTTCCATTATTTTCCTAGGACTAAGCAGGCTGCCTGGCCTGCCACAAACTGAGGCTTGTAATACTGAGGTTGGTGATAAGGTAAAAAATTTGATAAGGAGTAATGCAGTGCTGGAACAGATGATGAAATTTCCATCCCTGGAGTTTGTCAAGACTCTGTAAGACAAAGATATTACTGACCTAATTAAACACTGGTGATTTCCTATATTAAAGAATTGGATTGGATTGCATGACCTGCAGAAGTCTGCCTAACTAGCACTTCTCTGATTTTATAGCCCTTTGATATTATTAATCCTAAAATTCATAATGTTTTGAATATTCTCAATATGATAGGAAGCATTTATTGCTCTTAATAATAACCTTATTGTCTTGTGAAAATTTACTTAGTGTTGTACCACAATCACATTTTTATAAGTATCTGATTAAGCCATTTCTTGGCTTTCATGCAGCATACATAGAACTGTGTTTTGCCCATTGCATGTTATTTTTTAATTAGTCTGGGTAAAAAATAAGCAGTTAAGGATGCTCTAAGGCAGCATTTTAAGTACAGCCAAGAGAGCTTTAGAAAACATTATATGGAAAATGCACAGTCATTTAAAGTTTGCTCTCATATGAAGTTCACAACTACTCTAGTAGTTGTAATAGTTGGAACAAAGAAACTAGGTGGCGTTGTCCCTCCTCAACCACCCTAAACCCTATAGAGACATGGAATGAAATTTTTAGGTTCTACTGTGCAATATGAATGACTAAACTTCAAACAGCTTTGCATCCAAGGATGACCTAAATACCTCAAAAATGTTGAATCCCATCAACCATATATAATACTGATTTCTAGAGTGCCATTTTAGTAGTGTTATGAGCACTCAGCATCTTGCAGGGTTATGCCAAATAAGTTCCATTCAAGAAAACTGTGTTGAACTGACTTTTTGAGAAGATGCTGTTCCAACAAAGCTGTATATTCCATCTTTTTGTGTCATCATCATGTTTAGTAGGACCCATGTGCTAATGATTTTATGTTGCTTAAGACTTTTTATATGGAGTCATTTTCTTTTCAGGTCTTAAAAATTGTGTTATTATACCTTAATTGGATCTACAAAATCAGAAACTTACTAGTTATTGAAACTAATGGAGATTTGACCTGGATAAAAACCTAGTGAAATACATTAAAAATTCTCAGATCCTATAGTCATTTAAAAAATTAAATATACCTTATCATGCAATCAGTTAATGTATATTGAGAGATTTTTTTAGCAACTAAGCATGGCACTCTGTATATTTATTTTTTCAATCTGATTTTACATTCTTTAGTATTTGAATGCTTTTTAAAAAGCTGTGTGAAATTTGATGTTCACTTTCAGTATATCATATTATATACATATAATTTTCTGTCCATCCAAGGATATAGCTACAGAAAGGGATATCATCTTTGCAATAAATTGTACTGTATAGCTTTCAGAAGAATGTGATATATTCATTTAAGCCTCAAATTAGATTGTCTGTTTTCATCTCTACTCACTACCCTATTTTCTCCATGATTTACTTTAATTTCCAGACGTTGGGGAAACATCAACCAACTGCTTAAAAAAATAAAATCAATGCACTCAAAAAGTATTTTCCATCTTCCACATTGCAGACCCTAGTGCTACATCCACATTTTCATCTTGGAAATAATGATCTCACAGAAACTATTTTCAAGGCCTGGGTTCAAATCTAGCTCAGTAGATTAAAATGTATCCAGTATTAAAACAGAATGAGCAAAAGTTTTCCATCTCTTGCCTAGAAAACTCTTTGTCACATTTTAAACATACATATTAGCCCATGGTTATTGCCTTTGTCAAGGGACATAAAATGGAGCGCCCAAAACTGAATGGTAAGCAAGAACCCAGTGTTAAAAAACAGTGCTGGAATTTTAGCTGTGCCCTTTTGTTCCCAACCATGCTCCAAAAGGAGGTCAGAAGGGGCCTCTAGGGGAGCTGCTCCTCTGGCTCATACCCACACAGATCCCCCTGACAGTCAGGCCTGTTGCTCACCTGCTGCTGAGTGCCAGACGATGGCAGATGCTGCCCCAGCGTGTCCCTCACTAGATGCCAAATGGAGCCACCTTCTATCTCTCCGGACTAGTCTTACCCAGTTTGTTATCAGGCCAATCCCTGCTGCTTTAATATTTATCTCTAACCAAAGATTTTCACAAGATGAACCTAAACTAGGTTTTTAAAGCTCAAAACTGTCTATATCATCTAATTACCTGCTAGGAAATGACAAGTCTAAACACCCTGGAACCACTCAGGTTTGACAGATTAGTGGCCCTTGAAATCCTAAAGTATCAGTGAGCAGTAAACAAACATTTTCTCATCTGAAAACTATATGGTGGAAACAGTCTATAGCTTGTTGGACAAAAATAAACAGATTAGTGCCCCATGCACCTGATGTTTTGTACAGCCTGGGCATTGGCATAACAAGCTTATGAAGTTGGGGCCAGGCCAGTTCTGATTCCAGGAACACAGCAAGAGATTGATTAAAGTGAGCTTTGTACCATCTGTGGTCAGGTTATGCTTGGTATAGTTCATATATCTGCAAGAGTAGCAGTAAGTATGTCATTAGAGAGAACAGGTTTTCATGAATTGAGAAAAGAAATAGCAGGTGACTAGGAAGATGGCTTCTGCCTATCACTAAGGATTTAAGAAAGTGACTCCCTGTCACCTGTGAGAGAATATCATGCACAAAGGAAATCTAGTACTGGGAGATGCTCCCTCAGAAATGAATTTATGATTCAAATTTAGATTCATTCCAATATTTATTCAATTAAATTTGGTATAGGCATTTTGGCAGAAGTTCAAAGTCTACATTAGCAAGACAGCAGCAAAATATATATCTGGTTAGGAATGACTGGCTCTCAACTGCATCACTCTACTAATGAAATTGAAAGTAAAGACCAAATTATAGCCAGGGCATAAACAGGCACAGTTTAATTGTCTTCAGTGGTATGGTACATATTTATGCCAGGTATAAGTTTTGCCACAGAAGGTCAGTCTGCAAGTAGTACTTTTTTCTCCACATCTTCGGCTAACACTGAGCAGCTGTCCCTCCCACCACAAAAATTACTTGAGTCTATGTACATACCATTCCTGATCCATCCACAGCATAGGTCTTGTGGCAGCTCCTGCTGTGGGTGGTTTGGCAGGGAACTCCGTTAGGATCTGAATTACCAGCACACATAATCACCAATGTCAGTTGTTAAATATGAGGCAGTTTTTTATCAAAGGACAAAGCAGAAATTATAATTTGTGATTAATCTCCGGTTTAATGTTTTGTTATCTCAATCACCCAATTGAACCCAGAAAATACTTGTTAGTGCATAAATATTTTAGCACTGAACTCATAAAAGTTGGAATACTACAGGGAACACTTCCCATGTTTTAGTGAAGGCAAGAAGTAGATGTCTGAGAACAGTAATGTGTATAATTTTAGCAAGTAAAATAATACTGTGTTTTCAGATCCACTTATATTGGAGTAATTCAGATACACTTTTGTTGCCATTTTCACCGCGATTTTGATACAATTTTTTCCCAAAATGGTTATGTGTGTATATATAGTAATAAAAACATAAGGCATATTTCTAATAGTCGTCTATATTTGTGAGTTTCTCAGGCATGTGCAATGACTGCTGAATCTGTTCTGGAGCAGTATCTTCTCTTTAAAGAGTACCTAATCCATTCTATGCTATTAATTAATCCTATCATTATTACATATATTCTCTGATGGCGTTTGCCTGGGTAGACCCTGCTTCTCACTAATGTCCTCATCAAATCCCTTTAATATGGGATTAGACAGTAATGCTAACAGATCAAACAGCTGTCATGGACTGCTAATATCATCTTCTAGCATTGTCTTTTAGAAGCTATTTGATTATGAAGGGTCTAATAATCTCACTTTTTCTAGGAATGTCTTTTCCTACCTAGCCTTCTGATAGAAAAATATTTTTCAGACTTTATTATACCAGAGGCAGTCTTTGGATGTATCTTTGGATATTCTTTGGAATAGTCTTGGCTGGGAATATTAATCTACCTGTTACTTAATAGTTTTAACCTTTACTCCTTTTTTGATGAATTTCATGTAATTTTTGATGGCCAGAGTAGCTCTTAAAATGTTAAGCATACTGTTGCTGTTTAGGCATTAAGATTAGCATACACAACTCCCCTTAGCTTTGTTGATGCATGAATTTTCAGATAAATGTTTCTTTTGACCAGGCTAATTCTAGTCCCTTTTTTTTTTTTTTCTGGATTTTTTGGTTGAGCTTCTTTGGCCTATAAGCAAAGCCATATGCCAGCCTGAGGATGGTGTGTCTTTTTGATCATTTAATACCGCAGAACTTTCCTGGGAACCCTAAGATGTAAAAAAAATATATTTTGCAGATTATGTACCTTTCATGTTCTTGGTCTCATACAGATAGATGTTTGACTATTCTCATCATTTGAAGAAGCATTTTTAAACATTAAATTCTCCTTTGCACATCTTAAAAGATGTCTTCTTCTTTTAAACCTAAAATTACCAGAACCAAAAAAATCTGTATTTTGGACTCTCTGTGACGCAGTGACTGTCCATTAAAAGCTAGGAATCCATATGGCTGCTTTGTTTGATCTTCAGTAACAAAATCCTTTCAGATTTATTTATCTATTTAGACAAAATTAAACAGATTAAGATAAGGAGCCAAGTTCGCAAGAAAGAGCTACCCATGTCTTAGAGAGCATGAAATGCTGATTCTGTGGTTACCGTGGTGAATGACAAGACTCCCAAATGCAGGTCCAAGATTTGTCACTACTTTTGCCACATTTCCTAAGTTTAGCATTACTGAGGGATATTCTGAGTGTTTGGCTCATAAGCCTAAGGTGGAAAACTGTCAGTTCTTCAGTTGGTTTTAGGTTCAGTTTCCTCTTCATCTTAGGTAAGTAGAAAATGCATGTCATGGGGAAGGCCAGCAGAACAATCCCATTATACAGAAGCTTAGGTAACAGTACTCACTTGGCCACAGACGTGCATAGCACAGAAGTGTGCATAGCACATGCATAGGCTTTAAGTCAATCTCAAAATAACTGTCTGATAACATGTGACTCATAAATTTTAGAAGGGCTTATAGTCCTGTGGGTTTTTTTCACAGAGGACGCAAAGGGATGTGATACACATCTCCAGTAAAACATTGGGTTTTGTTTAAATGTTTGCTGTGCTCCTAGTATTGTGATAGCCACGGGTGATTTCTAAACATAGGGAACACAGTTTTTTTCCCACACTTCTGTTTTGGGTAAAGTTGAACTACTTCGTGTGAATTTTATCAAATTTAGACCAAGGGACACATCTGGTAAGAAAACTGTAGCTCCGTTGCTGAAATTTCAGAAAGGTAATTCCAGGTGGAAATCGAAATAAGTGCAGGAATGGCGTCATTACTAAAAGGTTCTTCTGAAACTTGCGTTTTATTTGCAAGAGATCTTGAAAAAGCGGTCATATAAATACAATTTCCCAGTGATATCCAATTACATTACCAGGATACACTTGTCACTGAGATTATGTGCTGCAGTAAGTGCAATAATAAATAATATCAGAGAAGGATTTGCTGAAGAAGTTCCAAAGGCTGAATCGCCATTTTTGTTAAAATAATTACATCGGGAAGAGTTTCAAAATTACAAGGGTAGCCATTCACTTAAACCATGTAGAAAGGATTAAACAGTGGTGGTGGTACATTGAGATTGTCTTTGGCCCATCCTCAACATAGCTGAGAGTATGTGAGTGCTCACAAAATTCTTAGCTCAGCAGGAATTTTCTACATTAAGTTTTGATGTGTTCTTTTAAATTCCCCCCTTAAGTAACACCTATTGGGAGACATATTTCAAGTAAGACAGATTTTCTTTCTTTATTTTTGCATCATTTGCACTGTTAAAACTGAGAAATGAAAGGCTAAATCTTAACCAAATAGGAAAAAAGAGTGGTGAGTATAGGCTGTCTATTATGAAAAACTATGTAGGGGGCCAAAAATCTCTGTGGCACTAGAGCTGAAATAAAACTTGTCTGTCCCTGGTGTAACTCATGACATTTAAAGCCATGGGACTGTGCATAATATTTGTCCATTGGACTGAAAACAATACAGACCCAGAGGTTGTAATTCATAATTCTCTTACATAGAAGACATTACCTTTTTATTGATGTAAATCAAAGTGATCATTTATATGCCTGAAAGAGTAAAGGTCTAGGACCAAGAAACTTGGCTTTTCTAATTTCCTCATTTCTGGAGCCTTCATGTGAGGAGTCATCATTAAGCGTATCTAGTGCAAGAGGCTAAAAATAGGAGTCCATTATCTGTAGACTGTTCCAGCCTACCATGAAAAGAATACTTGTTCTTTAAGGCAAGCATTCGAGATTTCAGATTGGAGGTGGAAGTCCTCTAGAGCCCTATTAATTTATGTCATAGAAGTAGACAGACAGACCTGTGCACTGTAGTGTTGTTTATGGAAGAAGCTCTAAAAGATAAATTGGGAAGCTATAATTCCCTGCAGGTACCCATGTATGACTTAGGAGGGAAACTGGATTAAGATGCTAAGAAAACTGTACTTATACTTCCTCCTAACTACTCCTCTGGGGAATAAATAAGATGCTGAGTTTAATAAGGCTTTAACCTGGAATGGAATTCACATAGCTAAAAGGATTTTTTGGGGGTAAGAGCTCTGGCCATACTTTCGAGATTCTTGTGGTAAACAAAGAAATCAAGGAGAAAATGTGCATTTATGTTGGATTGTGTCCCATCTACAGTTAATTGCTCATCTTAATTTTGAATTCCTGCTTCTTTACTATCTTCACTTAATAAAACACATTTTATTTCTAATTGCTAAAAATCCAACCAACCTCAGAACTTTCTAATAGCCTTGGTTCAGAGAAGAAAGGAATGCAATGGAACAAGGCAAATGGAAAGGATGCTTCCTGGAAATGTCCCATTCTTCAATTAATTTCTTTGGACAGTTAAATCTAAACTATGAAGTTTTTGTTATATAGTTAATTCCACAGGAACATTTATTAGTATTTTTTCAGAGGTGTCTAATATCAGCTTTAGTCTTCATTATTATTATAAAAGCTAGTTGGCAAATAAGGATTTTTCTAAAAGTATTTAGAATATATTTCAAATACAGAAGTACTATTCCATTAGATAAATATGTTAGGGACACCTTTTAAGCCTAATGAAGAAAACTCCTAAGGTAAATATCACAGTAAGTGCTACAATATCTCTACTGGATGTAAACACTCTACATTTATTGCCCTCCTTACCTTTGAATATCTACAGGATCATCAATTTAAAAACTTCCATGTTGTTAAAAGGAAATGGAAGAACTCTCAATTATCTGTGCTAAGGAATACTGTTCTTTTGAAAGCACAAATTGTGCGTTGATAGTACTGCAGAATACAAGACTGAACAAAATTTAAAAAATAGTATGTCTTTATGCTTCCTTTGACTCAATTGTCCAATATTTTTCTGTAGGAGACATGTGATTCACCAATTACAAGGAAAAGCATAGTTAGAATGTCTGTGATTTTCACAGATACACTACCCACGTACTCCTTTCACCTTTTCAGAACCTCAAAGGATTTCTGAGTTATATTCAGAAGTGACTAAATCTGGTCTATCATCGACTGTGGCACAGTAGCATATAGACCAAGGTAACCAGGAGTCAGAAACCCAGATAATTTGGGTAAACAGAGACACCATGGTGCATCTCCCATACATAGAAATAGGAAGATGGTCACAAACTGATAAAAAATGTACCAGGAAAATGGCCACTGTGACCAATTTCCAGCTTCTATTTTTCCTGTAAAACTTCAGTGTTAAAATATTCTTCATCAATTCATCACCCATTTGAAAGTACAGCAAGCTTCATGTGCTAGAGGAGGGCTAATTCTAGTGAAAAGTTTTAGAAATCTCTGAATCGAATGACCCAACCCTGAGTTTAGTGGAAGCCGAAAGAACAATGAGAAATTTCTCCAGGTAAGTTATGCTTCTTTGAGGGTCACTTAAGAATTTTGTTCAATGGAAGTGAGTAGTGTTTGATAAGCATTTGGAGACCCTTAGATGAAAAATGCTATTTAAATGATAATATTACTATGTATTTATTCATGAGAGAGGCTGAAGTGGGATTGGCTTTCTGTCAAAAACTGTCAAACAGAAATAGGATTCCCTCTGAATAGTTGTCTTGAGGATTCCTTCTGCTACCTCAGAGATTTACTTGGAAAGAGTTGCCAGCATTTTAGGGGCCAATAGGTAGGACACAAGACTAGATATGGAAATAATTTTATTCTACTAGTATCTCTGACCTTAACTATTTTGTGATCTTTGACATGCCAATATTCTGCCTTGCTGTTCTTTCCTAGATGTTGTCAAACTTTTCTTTTTTTCCAAATCTATAAGGGCAAAGGAAGGAGAGTGGCCTCATGAGCTCTAATGACCCAGTAGCACAAACAGAGATAATGCAATAATGACTTTATAGCTTTCTAGCCACCTTCAACCTCTGTCTAGCTTCTTCTCAGAGGCAGTTACTGTCTTCTGGTATATATTTTTGAGATTAATTAAAAAACGAAATCTGATGAGTCTATTGATGTTTGTGCGATATTGCTACTGCTGTTATTATCACTGCTAATATCTATTCATAATTATAATAAAGTTTAAAATTTAAAAATTATTTAGCTGTACATTAGCATCTGAGACTACAAGTTCAGATAACTGGGAGATCTCCTGGGCATCTGAATATATCAAAAGCAGACATCAGTCTCAGTTTGGTTGCAAAAAGACCTGTAATGCATTCTTACAGGTCTTGATCTGAACAACAGAGTGACCAGGAATACCACCAGATTTATGTAGGTTGTAAATTAATTCTTTTCAGAATGTGAAGAAGCCATAAGCCATACATATTTTTTGTCTTGAGAGGTACACAGAGAAATGTATGCATGAGGAAGATTGTGCAGATTCTCTTTTAGTTAGTTACATGTGCCTGTAAAATAGTCATATTCATAACAATCAGATTAGTGTATAATCTGTCCATGAAAAATTCATGCTTTGACTTTTCCTTTAAACATTATGCTTTATTGATTTTCAAATGTCACGAAAAGGACATGTAATTATTTAGCACAGAAAAAAACCAGGTTTAGATCTTTCAATAAGTAGCGGAGACAGAGGACTCATAATAAGAAATGACAGTTTACAGACCTTATTTCATAAATTATGGAAAAGAGAAAAGAAAGAAAGTAATAACAATTTAATGGTTCTAAATCAGCTAAAGGAAGGTAATACAAAATATTTTCTGTAATTATGTGATTGACTTTTTGTGCATTCCTTTAATCACATTTTATACTTTGTGCCTTTTTTATTTTTGTCAGATTTTTTGTTGTTGTTGTTGTTTTGATTTTTTTGTAATAAAATGAGTAAAAATTACTTTTTGTAGCTAAAATGTTTGCAAACAGACAACACAAGGCCACTTCTATGAAAATAACCTGAAATCTAAATTTATGTTTGCATGTGTGAGGATTTGTAGTAGAGCTGCTTGGATCTCTATCCAATCAAGAAATAAGAACAGTACCATATGACTTTGTTTATCAAGGCATCCAACACACAAATACTCTGTAAAAACCATTCATATTCAGTCCCTAAATCTAAAAACTTTTTAAGGAAGCTACTTTAATTCTCAGTATTTTATAAATTTGAAGGAACTGCAGTCAGCTCATAGATACGGCATAAGAAAAGGATTTAGACAAATTATCCATAAAAAGCTATTCACTCATCTATGTTCTAAACAATATCCATCAATATCCAGTGTTCTCAAAGGTGTTTAT
This sequence comes from Picathartes gymnocephalus, assembly GCA_013390045.1. Taxonomy (NCBI): domain Eukaryota; kingdom Metazoa; phylum Chordata; class Aves; order Passeriformes; family Picathartidae; genus Picathartes; species Picathartes gymnocephalus. Next base: position 52,884 of record WEKY01022399.1, read on the forward strand.
ATAACAAAAAATAATGTATAAATATAGATATGAGAGTGAACTGTTCTATATTATGCTTGGGAAAAGTAAAGAAAAAAACCTGTTACTTCAACCTATAACTCACAATTTAAGAACAATTTAGTAAAGTAACTTTTACAATAAAATTTCCAGATTTTATTTGCATTATATTGTTCCACAGGTCAGGTGTGTAGGGAGCAGTTTGGCAGCTGAGTCCCTGATTTGACAGTGGTTATGTGTCATGACCCTCGATATAGTTAAACCAGCCAAAAATTCAAAATTAAATTATATTTCCCCCAAAGTACTGATGTTACTCTAATCTAGTGAAGATGCCACAATATTGGACAGGAGAAAAATAAATTAACTGTTTCAACATGCTTCTGTATAAGAACAGAAAAATAGTATTCTTCTTAAANACTGTGGAAATCTCAGTTGTTCAAGACCTAGTCAAATGGGACATGCATTCACATGTAGTCTGAGACCTAAACTGTATATTTGGATGTGCAAGATCAGGTCTTGAATCCATAGCTGTCTCAGTGCCTTTAGTTCTCCTTTTGTCCCCCCTACACCGATCTACGCCTATGAGCGTACAGAGGCGGTGACACAGGACAAATGCCGGGCCATCTGATCTCTGTTCTACAACTAGCTCAGCATTTTACCTCTCATTTCCCTAAAAACCTCAGAGTGATGTGGTCCATCATGCCCTCTGGAAAAGCCATGCTTTAGGTGTGAGATAAATGTTAAACAAATAAACCCCACAGCGACCCTTTAAGGAATCTGGTTGTGGGGCTGAAATGTCTGTGAAGGGAATACTGTGTTAGCAAACTCCAAAACTATTCCCAAGAATTTTTTTGGTAGAAAACACTTGCTCTGTGTCATTACTGTTCCAAGAAAAGGACTATGCTAACAATTTTACAGCATAGATAATGACATTCTAATTCCTGAAAAGAACTGTCTGTACATAGATTGCAAGACAGTAGACTTTCTGGGAATTCCGTGGCAAAAAAAGAAGGGATTCAGTTTCTTTTTCTTTCACAATTCACAGACCCTGGTACACTTAGAAGATGTCCACATTTTCAGGCTGTAGGTAGTTACCACATCTCAATACAAAGTTTTACTTTCAAGCATATAGCATATCTGCTTGTTTTTTCATGATTAAACCCAGCGTCTTTCAAAACACAGGGTGGTTTCATTTCCAGTATAGCATTTATCATTATTTAGTGTTTACTGTGGGAGGAAAATCATCACTGTGTGGGTAGCAGAAACCAGTAATAAAGAAATACTAATTGCATCATAAATGAGATTCATGTAGTACTGAGAGACTTGGTTTTAGGGCAGCTACACTGTGTGGAGAATCTCTAAAGGAATAGGTTTCTCTAACTTCATAGTCTTAGTTATAGGCTTTAGGAGACCTGTGGTAGTACAGTTTGTGTTTATGTTGAGTAATAAATATTAAAAAAACCCTTTCTCTGATTCCCTTCTTGAAAATATGTATCCCTAATATAAAGAACATGTACCACTTTTAACTGATGTTCCTGAGAGCAATATATTTTCTATTTTACAAAAAATAAAATTTAAACTGAGGGAGAACGTCCTTGAGATTTGTGGGAATGGTACTACTCCTAGTACTGGTTTCATTATCTGTCTAACACCAGGCTAAAAGGGCATATGACAAATGAATCTCATAGAAGGGCTGAAAATTAAAGAGAAGGCATCTTCAAATATTGCTCACTAGTCCCATAAAGAGGGGTTCTTTCCCATGCAGTTTCAGACTTAAAAAAAAAAAAAAAAAATTAGTAAACAATCTCATTAAGTTTACCCAGAGGTATGTTGTGTATGTGTGTCTGTGTGTGTGTGTGACAGGAAAGCTTCGGGGCTGTGTGGGTTACAGGAGTTTTTTTTGTCTTGTAATTACTTGCCACAGTCTGAATTCCGGAGGCTTGTCAGACAAGTGATGGTTGTCTGATTTAGGTAAAAGATGTTAGGTAATGTCTGAAAGAGTAGAAGGTACTTGAACAGAATATTCCCTCAACTAGCGTGCACACTACTTGGAGTCACATATGGTAAGAGCTTTGAATTGTAGCTACCACTGAGGCTGTCAATACAGATGTTCAGACATGACTGGATGGGGGAAGGAAGTTTCATTGCTAAAAAAAAAACCAACTAGAATTGTAGAGGATATGTGTCCTGGAAAACTAATCTAGTTACTAGTTTTTAGGAGAAAATGAAGATTTTTTTAAAGGTTATGTTATCTAAAATACTTATTATATTGTTTAAAGGAATCAGCGGAAGGATATTGCGTTCTAGAAGAGATGGAGAGGGCACCTTGAGCCAGCACT
>WEKY01022400.1:0-16568 GCA_013390045.1 Picathartes gymnocephalus
AAATTACTACTTGCCATATTTTTAAAAAAACCTCATTTTTTCTTGTTTGTTTGTGAAACTACACAATGAGTGTGAAGAGTAAGTCTCAATTCCAACTTCTACACCAGTTTCAAAGTGCAAAGCTGTAAAATTCAACAGCTCACAGATCTGCCTAATAAGTTCTCATTTCAGTCAGCAAACATTTGGTACACAGGCAGCAGAATCTGAACCTTCTCCTTATTGATTTTCTGTTTGTGAGCCACATTCCTGAAAGTATATATTTTATCCACAGTAAACATTATTGTTCACATCAATGAAGAAGGTCATTGGTCATTATCTTTCCATTTCAGCAGCAGTTATGATCAATTACCATTTTCTTTGCTGGTCTTCATTCTGCTGTGGGAATGTGGTAGACACCTATCAAACATTAAAAAACTTTAGAGAAAAGTGGCTTTTATAATCATTTAGCTGACATTTTGAATATGTGATTAACACTTACATTTGGGTCAACCTTTTTCTGGAACTCTCTGAGTCCTATACAACCAACCCTCCACAAATTACTGTATAACACCTCAGAGTTAGCCAAGAACTTTTAGCTAAATTTCTTGAATCACCAGTATTTTTCTTGAAATCCTAATGGTCTTACTCGAATAGAAGTCTAACATTTCATGCAACAGACAAAGCTGCCAGACCTAATAGAAATTTCCCATTGGACTTGCTTGAGAATATGAATCCAGCTTTCACTGAAGGACTAAGCAAATCCCTTTCCATCTCCCAGAAAGACTTGTCAGGAAGTGCAAAAGAAAATCTTTACTTTTTACATAGCTCTCTTGCTACCTGTCTATATCCATCTGGCACTTTGAGATAAGGTCATGGACAAATGGTGTTTCCAGGTTGATCTGTGTGCATTTAGAAAATATGTGCAATCAGTAAACAAGGAACAAAACTATGAAGGTATAGCCTGAAAGTGGCAAAGCAAACATACAGCTCAAGAAAACAAAGGTTTTGTTGTGCTTTCTAAACACTCATCCTTTTACAGGTATGTCTTAAACTAATGTGTCTAAAATAATCTTTTGATATATGGAAGGAATATTTTTGCTCTAACAGTGAACTTTACACTGCATTCTCTAATGTTGTGCAGAGAAGCTTCTGTTGAAAGAACTTGCCTGGAGGTTCTTTCAAGAAAATAAGATGCCTTTATTTATAATCTCCAGAATTCCCAAAATGCAATGGGGTACAAAGACACTTGAAAGTAGACTTAATAATAATATGGGGAAAAAAGATATGAATTCCTGCTGTGCTGAGGTGGTTTGATTATACTGTAAAGCCCTTAAAAACCGACTTTAACGTCTTTTGGGAGAAAAAGGAAACTTAAAATAGGCCTTCGTAACAGACCTATATGAGTTAGGAAGAAGCTGGTTACTACATGTGCCAGTTTCCCTTGCTTTTTCTTCTAGTTTGGATGAAAATAGCTGATACTTGTAAATTCAGGGAGAGAACGAAGTAAACACAAGAGTTCAATATTTCAAATAGATGTTGAATTTCTAAATTTCCATTTACCAGCCTTTTCCCTTCAGAAAAGAAAAACTGCTTCAGGCAAGTTCTGCTGCTCCTGTTATCTGGGCACAAGTCTCTCTTATTTTCCAGCCTTGGACCAGGAAATGGAGGGTAGGGCTGTTATTAGGCTAGGCATCAAGGGGGAATGGGGAACCTCAGTTCCCTCTCCATGCTTCCTGCCTTTCTCTCTGGGCAAGACAGAACATCCCTGCAGTGCCAGAGGAAGTGGCAGCTCAGGACTTCACAGGAGTGCCAGCTGGAGTGTAGAAATTCTGCTTAGCAAGGCTTTTGATATTCATTTACTAAAAAGGAATGGGTCTACTGAAATTGAGTCTGTTCCTGGAACTGCCACATGGCTCAGGACAGGAAGTGGAGCATGGGGAGCTGGGTACCAGTGTCTCCTCTGTACAGCATGGAAGAAGCTAAATCCCTCCTATTCAAGACTTCATTAAATGAAAAACATTTATTGGATAGGGGATGCTGACTTCTTGGCTTGCTGAGCAGGATACTTGCCTGAAATGCAGATGACCCAGATCCAATTTTCTATTCCAATTCCAGTTCCAAATTGGATGGAACAGGGACTTGAACTTGCAGCCTCAATTCCCAAGAGTGCCACTAACTTAAAACTTAGTAGCTAGAAAAGCTCCTAGGATTTTTTAATTTTAATTTTGTTACAGGGATTCAGAATTGGAGCTCATAATTTCTTCAGCTGTAGTTTCACTGAAACAAATACATTCCTATAAAATTTGGTTAAAACAGATCAGCATTTTCTGCCAACATCAATGAATCGAGCTACACTAAAGAAAAATTATTTCAAAAAAAGGAAAATGGGAAGGGTAAAAGAGAAGAATGGCAGGGGATCAGAGAGAATTGTAGATAAGCCAATATAAAGTCCTCTTTGGAAAGGAAACAAACACATCCCTTTTAAAAATATCTCTAGAGCATTCCTGGTTGAATATCTGTCCTGCTTACAAGGCCAATAGACTTTCTGCTCACCAGTGAACACCTGATCAGAGAAGGAGCTGTTTATTAATTCACTGAGTTATCAAAGTCAGGTTCAATCTGCAAAACTGCATTTACAGCCAGAAATCCATCAGAGCCCAGTTTAGGATCAAGACTCTTGATGTCTATTGTAGCCAGCAAAGCTTTCTCTTCTAGCTTTTTCTACATCTCCTTTTTCTTACACTTTCTGATGTATATTTCTATAAGCACCCTTTTGCTTTCTATACTGCCTTCAGGCAGACCAGGATTCCTTTTAATTGCACTAAGATTGTTTGTCCAGAAGTTTCAAAATCATTGATAAGGAGACATACCTTCTGCTCTGATTCTTTGAGATGTGCTGATGCATTTGCTTTCCTCAGAAAGGCAGATTTAATCTTTCAAGCAAATCATCTACACTGAGGGCAGAATTTTGCATTTCGGTAGTCTCAAAGTGAGAAGTTAAATTTTTTAATGAGATAATACAATTTGGTTACAGCGAAGAAGGACTATACTGAAAGATAGTAAGATCTGTTTTAATCTCTCCCTTAGTATTCAGATCCAAAATAGTCTAAATGTCTAATCTTGCCTGGTTTTTAGCCCAACTCCTAGGTAACCTGTGGCAAAGTGAAACAATGGAAGTTGCAAAGATTAGGCAAATGGTTAAGAACCATTACAGATATATGCAAACCTAAGGATATGGAAACACCAATAGTCTTGTTAATTGTATTTTACAGATTCTGTGCAGACTCCTTAGAAGTGCATGAATTCCAGACCAAATTAACGTGACAAGAATACAAACGGGGACAACGGTTACTAAACTGGTGAGGAAAACCTCAAACTAGGAAAAGCACCAGAGTTCTAAAACACCAGAAAGCAGTCACATTTACTGAGGTATAACAGGAAAGGTATAGAAGAAAATCTTACAGATTTTTTTCTTGAGAGAAACATAAAAATTGGCCTTCTGGTGTTCAACTGAGTTGAAAAATTAATCTTCGTAATAAAGCAATACTGCCACTTCAGCATATGCCAAAATACACGGCCTGTTCATGCCAAATGACTTTTTGTTCATCTTTTGTTTCTGATAATGATTTGTTATAAATTAAACTAACGTCAATTCTTGTGTATTGGTATTATGACTAGATTGATAAGGATTTGAGAATCTTTAGTACTGCAATTATTAAAAAAAAATCAAAATCCTAAAAGAATGGTTTGAAAATGAAATTTAGAAAAATAAAATGAATTTGGGGATTACATTTTCTTCTCCCAAGTGTTGACACTTGGGTGCTGGTTTTTTCAAGCTTTACAGCATAATGTTTTTAAGCTAGCTGCAAATGTAAAGCAAGTAAAAAAATAAATCTGAAATGTTCACAAAATCCCAAGGCTCAGAGCAGAGCTGGGAAGAGTGCTCAGTGCCAAAATGTGTTGTCTGAAGAAGAATTTCAAAATTTTTGTTTCTGTTTGCTGTTTTACTGTGGGCAAATTACAATACTAGTGTCTTCCAGTTCTGTAAAACTCTGCATTTGAAATATAACCAATTAATGAAATGTGGTATATTAATTTGGAATCAAGTTTAAACTACATGACTCATGTCATGTTGCATCATTCCACATAATTTGTTTATGAAACAACTTGTTTCCTGCAATGATAGCATGCAGGTTTTGGGGGGCAGTTATTAGTAAACTGGCTTACAAATTTTGACTGTGAAAAGGAAAGCATCTGCATTCTGTAAATATATATCAAATTACCTAAATTCCAGCTACATTATGTTGATTCTGCTGTTTCTTTTCCTGATTGGAAAGAGAAAGATCTGCTCTTAAAATAAGCAGATGGACTTTCAAACTACAAGCTTGAATGAATCATTGAAAAAACAAAAATTGTAGAAGAGAAGACTGAAGTCGTGGTGGAATCAGAAACAAGGATATGGAGAACAGACGTCAGAAATTATGGATGCCAACGCAAAACAATTATGCTAAATGTGTTCTAGTGCTGTAACATCACTGGCATTTTAATAACGGGAAACATCTAAGAGTTTGTTTTATAAGCAGGATGCTGTGTGGTTCTAGTCCAAGTGGGAGCTACTGAGAGGTGCTAGCACAGGTTTCATTCAAATCAGTTTTTAAAACTTTTAAAAATCTTTCCTGATTGGTATTCCTGTTACATCTGCTGTGGCAGATACAGTCTGAAGAGGTCAACAGCCATGATGTGAATGCAATCTCTTAGTCAAGACCCTGGGTAATGGGGTGGGGTTAGGCTCACTTTCTCAAGCCCAGAAGCAGGACAACAGTTTATGTCCTGGAGCCCTACCTACACTCTACAAACAGAACCTCGATAAAAACTCTGCTAGTTGGGGCATCCTAGCACAGACATAGCTCTAATACAGTAATCTGAATTTACAGAGTCTTCAGTGTCCTCCTCCACATCCCTACCACTTTGTATTTCCAGCACAGTTCCACTGGGAATCTGTCATTTACAGACTGGCTATCTTTCTTCAATTAAGTAGAGACTGAACATCAATAAAAGCACCTTGGATCTCTATTCTTAGGTAAATTTGACACTGTGAAAAACTGTGGCTCTGTTTCCTACTGCACAATGACCTTTCTCTAAGCACACATCTCTGTTTTTGGGAAGCAGGTTCCAATTCTGCCTTAGTTTTAACAGCAAACTGGTGCTGCCAAGGTAAGAGCCAACCTGAATCCTTGAGATGTGAAAACAAGTGAAACCACTTTTAGAAATATACAGCTTTTTGCTGCTACAAGCAGTGGTTTTGTGCCCATCTACACTTTAGCTTCTTTGGATTTTTTAAAAAAGCAGTAAGTTTAATTTAAAGCAAATTATAATAACAAAGACTTAAATTTTTTGTAATATTTTTACTATAAGCATTGGGTTAAAGCTGAATAATGCATTAACAGGTATCTGTCCAGGGATACCAGAAATATAGAGGCAATTTGTAGAGAGAAGCCTGAGATTCAGCAGCTTCTGAGTAGCCATATACTCAATATATTCAGCAGCTTCTCAGTAGCCAGCCTGACATTAAATTAGGCTGCTAGAATAGGACATTTGAGTGAAGGGCCAGTATTCTTGGGGTCAACGCCATCATGTGAATATATAAAGTATCTGAAGAAAATTGGGGCATTTAACTAAAAGGTTTGAATTTGAGAAGATAGGGTAGTCAAAGATCAAACTAGCTTCACACTCCTAAATTAGTTCTGATTGAAGAAATGTGGGCTCTATTAAATCTGCCTTGAGAACAGTAAAATGCCCAAATGGAAAACAATAAGAACATGTCCCAAAACTGTCAGTCATCTTGTAAGCAATAGATTTTTGAGGAGTCTCATAATGGAAAATTTAGGCTAAATAATGTAATCTGTATACAGTGAGTCAGATATAGAAAGTCTAGTTCAAATGCAATTTAAATATTACACACAGGGTTAGAGAAGGAAAAATAGGGGAAGAACTTTAGAGAACTTGGAGTAAAATGATATGGCTAAATACAAACAAGACATGGAAAGGAAAATAATTTTAAAAAGGCAAACAGAGCCCCTGTACTCCCACAGCCAAACATCTCTTTCACATTAGGAAGAACAAAGACCAGAAAATACCAGAATGACCTCCATTTAAGTCATTAAACCGCATTTAAATACCAATAGAAAATAGGTATGTGTTCAGTTTTGATCATAGGCATCCTCAGACTTCAGATTACCTGTGTTCTTTCAACAAGATCTCCATTTTAGAAATGCTAAGTCACAAAAGTCCCATATTTCTGTTATATCTGTGGAGAGATCTTGGTACACCAATATAAGCTTAACAGTATGTCAGTGCAATTTATTCCATGATTCAAATCAGAATGTACTTTTGGAAACCTTCCCAAAAGTTTACATTAGTAGATTTTTACTCTTCTACTTTAGGATGATAACATTATACAATGCATTAGAGGATGAAGGCATAAAGCAAAGAAAAGGTTTAATTACAGTTCCTGTGTGGAAGCTATAAATATATGGCAAGGATAAAGAAGACAAGATAAGAAACCAAAAACGAAAAAAAAAAAAATAGTGATGAGAAAATCACCTTAGAAATGACATCCTGAGGCAGAGGATATTGATGATGAATAGTAATAATATTCGATCTCAGATACTGCTGATGGTTCCAGCAAGAGCTGCAGAGATTATCATTGTATTAGTCACTTTTCTGTGGTTTATTAGGAGAATTTTCATTCAGTCAACTCTCCAGTTCTGGCTCAAGTGTTACGGCCTGAAGGCAAAGATTACTCTGCTATACCTTCTATCATGAAAAAATGCATTAGATATATTTTTTAATTAGAAGAATAAACATACGTAATTTTCTGCAGCAAAAATATTATAGGAGGAATTGTTACTGAAACTGTATTAAAAATGTAGTTCTTACGAAGAAAGTGAAAGACTTTTGCATATTTTAAGGTTCCTTCATGGTATTCCAGCAAGCCCTTGAAGTTAAAAAAGAATAATATCAGAAAGAGCCTTTTTCATCTTTTTCCAGACAGTACAAACCCCAATTCCAAAACAAACTTTAAACTCACTGTCCATGCCAAGAAAAGAGTCTTTTAATTGCTATACTAGCTTTACTACTGGTGTAGTAGCCTTACTATAAAATTTACTTTATCCTTTATTACTACAGTATATATCTCTAATACTATACTATTACTACTATACTAGCTTTGCTAATTTATTTATTGTTTTATTTTACTTTATACACTATTTCTGGTTTATATTAGAAAATAAACTGATTTCTTTTACTTTTATATTAATTAATTTCATTTCTAATACTACTGTACTAGCTTTACTACTTTATACTAGCTTTATTACCACTATACAGGTTTTCCTACTGCTGTAAGAGAGGTAAGTATATAAGTTATCATAGAGCTCATAACACTTAATTGTAGAAAATCTAAGTACCACTCTCCCATCTTGGTATGAATCTGTGCATGACTGCTTGGAAAGGTAGTTTCCAATGTATAATGAGAAGGCAGAAAAAGTAAGCCAGGAAAAGGTCCTGAGATATGTACTCCAAGGCTGGATTATATGAATGAACCTGAAAAGCCTAAGTAGAAATTTAGAGCTACATGAAGTGTTGTATAACTATACCTTATATACTTTGCAAAGGTGATTCATAGACTAAGTCTATATTTGGTGCACACTCGAGCTGTATTGGCTTTGCTGCAGTCTGTAGATTATGTCCCAGATTGGTTTCCACTCACTAAAAAATCTTCGTGGTTATAGATAATTATAGACCATTATTTTGCATTTATTGACCCTCAATTTCTGTTTCAAACAAATGCTGTAACTGTCCCAAATAGAGGGATAGCTTCCCAAAGCCCATAGAGCATCATGACAGTCTAAATCTGCTCTGCAGACATCCTGCGAGTGAGTGGTTATTCATTTCCTCTCTTACACCTGAAGAACCAGGACAAAATCTCTTAAGCAAATCCTAACTTCTTACCAGGATAGACTGGGCCATAGCTGCATCTGAGTGCAGTCTGTTCTTTGCTGTCTGGACTTTGAACAAATGAAATTAATTTCAGATAGTGGAAGAACATCCATCTCCCGGCCTGGAACAGCTTAAAGCAGATTTTCAGGATGACAGTGAATTTCAAGACAAGAATAATTTCATTTGCCACGTATTTGGTATACCTCTCTGAAGCTCCAGATCTCAGAAGGATGTCATTACCCTTTCAAGCTTAGTCACTCCTGGTCAGTAGTTTGAGCTAGGAGAATCTACTGTCAAGATCATAAAATTGTGCACAGACCTCATGTATATCATCCATAATGGAATGGCTTAAGAAGAATCCTCCAGGTATTACATAGCTTTCCCAACTTTTCAGAGAGATAAATGGTGTTCATACGACCAGTAGACCACCGCCCTAGGAAACACAGTTCTCTAACAGGAGGGATGTTTGTGGCCACTCACAGGTTGGTTCAGGGACTCCCTGACACCAAATTCATGAAGGAGGTGTGGGAAGCTGACCCATTTTCGCTGATTCTGATCAAGGATGGACATGCACAACCTTTTAGTTTCTCAGTGTATAGCTGTGCTTCTGAATCACGAACACGAATCAGCAGAATGTTGTTGCAGCAAAAGGGGCCAACTACATTCTTGGCAGTGTCAGCAAGAGAAGACCCAGGAGGTCAAGGCAAGAAATGTGTCCCTTTACTCAATACTTGTAAAACCACATCTGGTGCATTATGAGGAGGTCTGGAGGGCCACCTACATGACTTGAAACCTTCATCCTTCAAGGTGCTCAGAACCTGACTGAACAAAACCCTGAGGAACCTGTTCTATCAGGATCTGCTTTGAGCACGTGTTTAGAACAGATAGCCCCTAAATGTCTCTCATAACCTCAGTTACTTTAAAGATACATGACTACATGTTATTAGCATCAAACCTTCATGGCTATGAAATTTAGGATGCAGAGGCATCAAATATTTTTTTCTCACATAACTCTCTAACCAGCACCAGAAACAGGAACAGAACCTCAAATGGATCCTCTGCATACTACAAATACAGTTCTCTGTAGTATGGCAGTACGACCCCCTTTCTGGAGGTCCTTCCAGAAAGGTACATAGATTTCTGAGATCCTTGTGGAGGACTGTAAGCTGACATCAGATATGATGTGATAGCATCCGTAGTGAAGTGAGACAAAACATGCCAAAAGCATCAGCTAGTCTCTGTATTCATGCTGAGATATCTTTTCTAGGACAGCCCCTGAATGTATTCACCAACACAGGTAGTACAGAAAGTCAGTGGACTATGCCTCAGTGGCAAAAACGGAAGTGTAAAAACATCACAATACTGTTATACTTCAAATAGGCTTGGTCAGAGAATTTTTCATGTTCTGATCATCACTAGAGGGCTTGTGCGGTTTTTCAGGGCAGGTCTGCTGACAACAGTGTGAGGCTGCCCAGCTTCAGATACAGGTGAATCTATTGCCACTGTGACTCCTACAATCTATCACAGCTCAGCCTTCAGAGTAAAGTGTGTCACAGTAAATGAGACATTAGATTGTAATTAAACTGGCAATTAAACTGTAAATAACCTTGGCAAATAACCTTTTTTCCTCAAAAGAAAACCATCAAGGATTTTTTAGAAGTGACTGTAGGTAAAGAAATCAAACAAGTTCTATTTAAATCAGAGTAGAAGGAAAGAAAACGAATATAAATCTTCTGGAAAAAGTCAAATGTAAACATTTTTATGAACTCCTGTATGATGGAAATGGCATGACCAATTTCCTTAAAAAAAGATAATCAGTTAGGTCAGAGATAAAGCTTAACAATTTTCAGAGGAAATGACAAACTGAAGAGGTAGCTAATAAAAAAAAAAAAACCCTTAGCATTGAACAGGCCTTTGTAAACTTAGGATGAATGACTCTCTAAAAAATCCCTGAGGTTATTCTGCAGATACCTTTGTATTTATGAGGGAATAATGATGATAATGCCTTTCTGTGATTATGGTGGCAAAGTGTGGGCCATAGATTCCAGCAGAAGGAAGAAAGTAAGGCATGAAGGAGTCCATTCTAAATCCCAGAATAACTTAATCTAGGCTCTCATCTTCAGCAAGAACATTTTAATTTAGAGTTCCAACATCAAAGACCATATGAAATCACCATTTCTTTGAAAATCCACACTTAAGGATAAGGAGATATTAGCCAAAATCCTTAAACTAATTAGTACCAAACACTCTTTGGGCTGAACTTCTCTCTAGGATCAAATAACTTACATTAACCTAACAAGCTCTTAGGCCAATCTCAGTGCGGGCAAAGATGAGCTTCTGGTGATGACAACTTTTATTATCTCCATCCTAAAGTGCTTTTTAGTCAGTCTGTTTTAATTCTTTCCCTGGTTGGTTTTTTGGGGTTTTTTGTTTGTTTGTTTGTTTGTTTTTGTTTGTTTGTTTGTTTTGTTTTTGTGGTGTTTTTGTTTTTGTTTTTGGTTTGGTTTGGGTTTTTTTTGTTTTTATCCAGGAAGCAACATTCCTTTGTAGCTACTTCTGTTCACATACAAACAAGAACAAAAAACCAAATCAATGACTTAATGACCTTTCCATTCTTCAGCAGGAACCACTTTATTTCTGTACCTCATCATCCATCATAATTCTGACTGCAGACTTCACCTCCATCCCTAACAGAAAAGGACCAATCCTGGTTCTTGCAGAAACGCATCAAACATCAGACTGAAGAGGATGACTGTGACTGTTCAGACCATTTCACTGAGGACTGGCAATGTTATCCCAAAACATATTCTCAGATGAACAGAAAGGACTGAGAAGGAAGGTAAAAGGACTGGCAAACGAAAAGGCCAAAAGCAAAAAGCCTAGGAAGGTGATAGCGGATTCTCAATACGGATTTATGAGCAGCTAGGGAGGATGACCTTGCCTCAGACAAAGTAGGAACTATTGAGTAAAGAAGAAACTATGTCCCCAGAGTGCAACTGGAATCTCTGTTACCTTAAAACTTTGTATTTAAATTCAGCACTTGAATTAAAATTATGCATTGGGTACATTAACTTCTTTAGGACTCTGAGACAGTTTGATTTAGAAGACAAAAGTCGTGAAAACTGTGCTTTTAAGACACCAGATCTCACTACAGATTTATACCTAACTGTGAGGAGAATTAAGTTCACTGGGTAGAATTTATTTTTCTTTGCCTAAATTTTTAAAAAGCAAGAAATGCCTTCTTTTCACTAACATATTGTAATGACTAAAAATTCAGCTTTGACTTGGATAAATATCTATCAAGGTTTGCAGAAGGGACATTACTATTGACCTTATCATCTTAACAACACAGTTGGAGAGCTCCATTTCCTTCTAATTTATATTCCTGCAATTTGAGGGCTATGGCATATGCTATAGAAAAAACAGTAAGGTAAACAAAACAATTCTTTTAGTTTGTAAACAAAATGGTATTGCTGACAGACAGAACTGCCTGAGTAAATGCTAGTTTACTATACTGTATACTGGCTAAAACATTGCTGTGAAGAAAGCAAAATTCAAAAATCTTTTCTACTAATTATACTAATGACACATAATTTTCAGTTCATTTATCTATGTGGTTTCAAGCTTTTAAGCTCAATAAGAGTCTAAACATCAGAATTGTACAGTGACTGCATTTTTGTAAGAGAAGTAAATACATTTTTTAAACAGACAGAAATTATTATGAAATAGGGATTACTGTAAAAAAATAATACTGACACATTCTTGATTTGGCATTTTAAATACAAATACTAGAATAATTTTACTGTGCCTTTGAATGAAATGACAATCTGACTCTAATGAAAACAAACTCCCTTGAGAATTATTTATCATGCTACTAATATCCAGAAGTATTTTCTGAAATTTAAAATACATTAACTAGTTCTTTAGTAACTCTATCCCATTTTTAATTCACCTGGAAGTTCTTGGCCTACTCTGCATAGTTAGGTGGTAGAACTTACCATGCTTTATGGCTGGGCTGGCTTCCTGGGGCATTTTTGCTGTATGTTTGCTGCATGGTGAAGGTTTCGTGGACAACTCAAATTAGAGACATGAAATCCAAGAAGCCTGAAGCCATAAGATTTTACCTCTGTTTCAGTGCTATCGTCTGGTATTATTCACGCTCACTCCACTCTCAGGTTGGTATAAATATAAGCATATTTTGTACTTAAAAGGCAATTTATTTGAGTCTCTCCACATGGAGTTATGCTGAATTTGTATTGGAGACACAGAATGAGCTCTCCTATGCGCATTGTGATAATCATTCATACTCATTTGAAAAGACATTGTTTAAGTCTTGACCCTCTCCTCAGAGGCAACACAGACTGCCATTACACAGATCTTCCACCTGCTTTGCAAGGTCACTCCTCAAAATTAAATTAGAAATCCCATTTCACATTCTTTTTATTACACAGCCATCCATGTGATGCATATGCTAACTGTGGATTAGAAATCTTACATGGAGGAAGCAATAAGGTAAGGAGATTGATAACATCTGAGTGTTCTGGAAGCTAAGAGTTCAGTAGTTTGTCATTTTATATAGAAGATTCTGCCTGAAAAGACAACTGGGACTTCAGCTCATCTTACCCACACTGAAAACATTTTTTTCTCGAGTACCACCCTGAGCACCACTTCGGCAAAAACTGACTTTCAAAGTGGGGAGGGGGATTAGGGATGCAGATTTGACAACCCAAAAGAGAATCCCTGAACTAGGGGCACCATCTACAGGGGAACAGACTGACACTGACTCAGATCAGTCCTTGCATTACATAGCTGACATCTGTGCAAAGCATATGCAAGTTGGTTTGGCTGCACTTGAACACCCCCTCAGAGCACTTCTGTTTTCATTTTCATTTCTGCTGCCACAGTGTCCAGGAGCCCTGGGCACAAAGCAGGAGCTCTCAGTGTCAGCTGCTATACAAATGCAGATTAAAAGAGACCATCTCTGCCTAAGCAACTTAGAAGCAGCAGCAGATGTGTACAGATCAAACAGAAGAAAACAATGAAATCAGATGGCAAACTGAGACAAACATCAGTGAGTGGACTAACAAGTTCTTTGATTTTACCCTTTGATCCCTTTGATTTTTAGCTATAATTAAAACCACAAAACCCCAACATTTGTTCTCCGCTCTCTCTACCCAAATGGTAATCACATACATCTTTGAAGATAATTTACTTCATGTAACACTTCCGTTAGTTGGGTATAGCTGAATAGTTACTCCAGTATTTATTAATTTTACTGAAGGTTAATTCTCACTTTGGGGATGTAGCTTTCTCTCTCTGCTTTCATGTCTTTCATTCTAAATGCATCATCACCACTCAGTAAGTATTATGTAAACTTTACTGAAACCAAAGTTGTGACACCAGAACACCAAAATGGAATTCTAAGTGTTTAATTTTCAGTTATACAGACCAGCCCTTGGATTCCCAGTCAACTGGAAAAAACACCAAAACAATCAAGAACAAACATTTAATATGCTAAAAGAAGTTTCAGAAACATGCTCTTGAACTCCTGCAATCAGAACTTAATTTGAAAAGCTGTTCCATTTCCCTAAGAAAAACCCAATTCCTTTATCTTCCCACAAAGGAACTTCTCTAAAAATGAAAAACTTGAGGATGGAAAAGAACAAATCAAAGCACAAATAGGAGTAAATTACATGATAATGAAGACCAAAATAAAAGCATTTTTCTGTTAAAGACAGGGATCTGTAATCTTGTGCAACACAATGCCAGTGAATCACAACAGTCACAGTTCAGTTAGTTTACAGATCTAGAGAAAATTAATATGCCACCAGTTTTAGTTACTTATTTATCTGCCAGTGATTTGCTCTCATTATTTACCTGACTTCCCATCTTGTACATCTATTTGTGGCAGTTGTGACACTTGGTCACACAAAGGCTGACCTACAAAAGGAAGAAAGTCAGACCCCTGATTGCTTTTTTTTATGTGTAACAACTGCCGTTGCTCCTGAGTTAGTGTCAGTTCAGTGACTGCCATTCTAGTATCTGCTCTTTATATGCCATAAAACTTGCCAGGATAGGCCCGAGAATATTGGTTTCACTGGGTTTGGCCCACGCTTCCTCCTTCTTTATGGATCAAGCAGGAGTCTTTCATTTTCAAAATCTAGTTTTTATGGCTAATATTGCTTTCTAATCTTGAGGTTTTATCTTGAAGTCAGAGTATACAGAAAGTAAAAAGTAAAAATGACAAACACTGCATCATTTCTGGTCTTGCTTTTTATTCAATTTTTTTCCAGATGCTCCTGTACCTCTGGCTCAGCCAAAGTCTAAAACAAAAACAGGGCATATGAAGAGTATAATGGAGTCTAGTTCTTCATATGTATGTAGTAGGATTCCTCACGAAACATCTGAATGGCTGACTCTTTCAAAATTCTCTTCTGATGCACTAAAACACATTAAAAATTTTAAAAATGCCAAACAAAACAAGAAAACAGGGTTTAGAACATAATTTCTTCTGGATATGCATACTTCTTCTTTTTTCTCATAATAGGATACCTTCTTCCCTAAAGACAACTGTGAAAGAGTTAACAAAAATAAATACAGTGATCTACGTTTCATGATTTTAGAGGCTAGCATTTGGCTAGCACTCCAAGCATTCATCAAATGGCTCCTGAGCTCTTCTAGAGCATCCTTGTCCTTTCAGGGTATGTATGTCATTCCCCAAGCCTCACAGCTTCCTTTGGTATAATTAACATGACTGGATAGTAACTACCTATTTCCTTGAAAATGCAGTAGTGAAATAGAACTTGCAAGACCGAAAACCTCCTTCTGTATGAATTAACCTTTGAACCAGGAAGGAACTGAAGGAAGCGACTTTTGCAGCAATTCTTTCCTTGCAAACAACCAAGCTCAGAAAATAATAGGCAAAAACTCTCCCAGCCCCTACGACAGCTGGTTTGGGGGGTGGGTTTGTTTGTTTGTTTGTTTTTTTAAACACAGCAGAACAATTTTGTATGGACTACTATAGTCAGAGAGTGCAAAAGTGCTGGTATACTCTTCAGGGCTACTACTAGAGAGCGTTTCTGTTCCTTACTGTCTGCATACTAAGGAAAGGCCATTGGGCTTCAGAAATGTTTCTTGTCTTTGCTCAAATACTGAGACAGCATATGATGTGTCATGCCTTGTGAATGTCAGACTCCCACAGACTTCTGGCTGTGCGGCTGTTAGGAACTCAGCATCAAGTCCTCATAATTACTAGCACTGAAACGTGTGGGTTTTTTAACTGACCAGATAAATGATCCTAGAGAAAATAATCCTTGATATCTATTGTATTGGGACAGAGAAAACAGCAACACTTTTAAATCATACAGGGTAATCTGAGCACAGGTGACCACTTCTGCATACGCAGGTTAAAATCATAGTTGTTCCTCCTTTCCGTAGCTCAGTAAAAGCTTTACAACATAATTTCTTTTGCACTTACTTTCCTTCTCTCCTCTCACGATCTAATGTGCTCTTACAAGAAAAAACTGATATTCTGACTAACAGACCTAAGAACAAACGTGATCAGAAAAACTGATCTGGAAAAGGGCTGTGAATTTTAGAGTTTAAATCTCAGTACGAAAGTATGGATAGGGAGTGGCAGGATACAGCTCTGTTGAAGGCACAATAAGTCACCTACGAGATGTGCCTGGGGGCTGCGTGACTTTCTCAGTTACCTGCTGACAATGGCACACGGGCTCGTCTCTTTGCCAGCATCTGCTATCTACCATATTAAGATGTACTTTAGATAACTTTCACTCTCGTGTCCTAACTGAAACCAACTAAGTGGTTGTGAAATATATCACCACTTTCTCAAGTTTTCTTGGAACAACTGTAATCCAGCAGGATCATGTACAGCAGTGCATCAAACCTGGCTGCAACCTGTATGTTCACTACCCTGTAAACAATTAAAGGTTATAGGAAAGATAAGCTTAAAGGTTATATAAATACCAAATTTTGCAGGTAAAATTGTTTTCCTCCTCTTTGAGGAATATTGCTTGTTATCCTCTTTGAGAGTGTAAATGCAGCAATAATAGATGCTGAGGAACAAAGAACTTCAGTCTGTTGTGTTTTTAAAAGCTAAGCTTACATCCAAATCTATTTCCATTTCCCTCTGGAACCTGAGCAACTTTTTGTGTTATATTAAACGTTAGACAAATAGGGTAGATCTAATTAAAAGGTAAAGAAATGTGCTTCCCTTAATTGAATTTGTTACAGTTACATTTTGCAGACCAATGTTAATCAAAGCTCCAGTTCGGAGTGGATAGATCAGGGGAATTACGTTAACCCTTGCACGTCCTTACCTGAACACGCGATACAGTCTGCTCTCGCCCGAGCCACAGACGCCAATTACGACTCACCGCTCGGCGCGGGCTGCTCAGGGGCGGCAGCGGGAGGGCAGCGCACCGCAGGCTCGCTAACACTACCAACTACGCCTGCCGGGGGTCGCCGCCGCCCCGCGACCTACGGGCGAAGACCACCTCCGCGCCTCGCCCGGGGCACCCGGCTCGCCCGACGGCCGCCGGGCTTGTGGCACAGCGCCTCGTGCCGCCCGG
>WEKY01022400.1:26639-45823 GCA_013390045.1 Picathartes gymnocephalus
TTGCGAGGAACAGTGTTGGCTCTGCAGTCTCTTTAGAACAGGGCCTGACATATCTTGTAATGTGTTTATACTGTGCCTAACATAATGAGATCCAGATCTGTCTGGGGACATGGACTGTTGTGCAAAAAAAGAAAAAGCCCAAATGTTGGGGAAAAGTGCAATCATTTAAGGCCCCCAGAGATCAACAAACAACTCACTGCCGTAACCATATCAACACTCTCCTTCAAAGGGATTTTAATTTTAATTATATCATGGAAACTTCATACCTGTGAATGTGAACACTTGTCTGTTAAATGTTCTGCCAGATATAAGTATATTTTGCTGGCCATTAAGTACTGTTCATACTAGGGGATTTGAACGTCCCAGTTTGGAGTGCTGTTTAGAAGCTATGCTGAGTTACGTTTTAAAACCTCTTTACCTTCACCCTGGCATAAATGATAAATTTTTCAGTTTAAATAGAAGAAAGTTTCCTGTTTCCCAGTAATCATTACTTGCCATCTTCCAGTTGAAAACTGGATAAACTGTTTGACTTGCTACTGAAGAAATCAATTTTATGTATAATGCCATGCTCACAACTGGGATTTGAATTATTTACAGGTGGGATGGTACAAAGGACCTGGATTTTAGCCTTCTGCAGCCAGGAGGGAATTTATCTGACATAAAGAAGATAAAATAGTTTCAGCTCCAGTAGTACTTAAAAGACGAGCTACTTCATACCAGAAAGCAGTTTCTATGATAAAGGAATTAGCAAAATTCTGCTACAGCAGCTTTCCCAGTACAGCAGCCAGTTTACCTGTCCAGAGGTTGATGTAATTATTGGAGATTTCTGCTCCCCCTCTCAATGAGAGGCTGATACAGGAGAACACCTAGTACTGCTCTTATATGTGATAGCATAAATGGTCAAAACAAATACAAAGTCAAAACCATAGCTGCCCAGATAGCCTATCTTGAACATAGACATGAAGATTTCAGCTAAAGATGTTAGGAATAGCTTTCTATGGAGTGTGCAGGTCTGTACACATCAGACAGTCATTTATGTTATGTAGGCACCAATCAAAGTAGTGTCCTATTGACGTGTTGAAACATAAATCCCGTATGACAGATGGGGATCAATGGCAGAGGGAGATTAAGGATAGGGTTCATCTCATTTAAGTTTAAATACCTTCAGAAGGTGATTCATTTGACCTACCTTAGGCGTCTGTCTTGGTGTGAGATGGACTGCTCTCTGGAGCTATACGTTGCTTTCCAGTGACTGTCAGAAGTCCGGGATTACTAGATGAGACTTAGCCAGCCAATTTACAGACACCTGGTATGGGACACTGGAATCATAAGTGATGTGTCCAAGGCCTTATGGGGAGTCCGTGGCAATGCTGAGAATTGAACCCAGGTTTTCTGGTTCCAAGTTAATGCAGCTAATGTCAATCTGTCTTTCTGTAGAATCTTACAATGCAAAAGAAGCAGTAATAATAAACTATATCTTAATAGTGGTGAAAAGTTTACTATCAGCTCCACAGAAGGATGGGTATCTTGTCAGTAAAATTGTAAATAAAGGTCCTTTGTATTGGGAGTGCCAACATTTTACTTGCAGTTATGGGCAGTTTGAAGTCAGACTTGTCCAGTCAGTGCTGATGGAAGTGGGCTTCCCTGAGAGGAAATGCCTTCTATTACTGTGAATCACAGCCATTAAGAGACTCGATGTTTCATGAAACCTGAATATGGCAGCTGATCTGGGGAGTGATAGTGGCTCCAGCAGGCTCTGGGTCTTGCCTGAAGCATACAGGGAACCAATGAGGTCTGCACGAGTGTTAGCACACTGGGCGAAGTGTGAGAATTGCCTCTCCTCTGGTCATCTGGTCAGCAAAGCTCTCAGTGGAGAGAAGAAAAGCAGCAGCTCAGGCGCTGCTAGTGTGTATTTTCCCTCTCTGAACCTGCAGTAAGTTTTGCACCTGAAAGAGCACAGTACTTTTAGGGGTTAGCTTCGTTCTTCCTTGCTTGCCTCCCTGCAGATACCCAGTCCATCTCTTCCTCCTTAACCTAATTCAAGGCTGTAGTTTTAGTGTGGCTTGTAAGTGAGATGAAATCTTATTTTCTGAGCTGTAGTGCAAGATCTGTTTAAACAGCTTTGGGTAGTTTATATGTAGAAATCTTCTCAGATGATCCTGTCCCATCTGTGAACCAGAACATCCTAGTAATATGTGATCCTCTTCAAATCATGACATCACATTTCTTTACATGGGAATATACTGGGATGTTAAAGCTTCAGGATGTAAATGTCAGGTTTTTTTTGTTTTTTTTTTTTTTCCAATTGATTGCTGTGGTAAAAAGAAGGGAATAAAATGTGCTATATTAAGCTAAAAGAAAAGCTGGCAATGTCAGGAGCAAAATAGGATGTATATTTTAAGCTTATGTAATTTCTGCCTCTAAAATTGGAAATTGGCCACTAGTTTCATAGTACTGTTTATAGTAAAAATTGTATCTTCATGTTAGATCTGAAGTAAAGTTAAAACAGAATGGTCTAGAAAGAAAAATCTAGTACTCTGAAAAATTACGTTACAGCAAAATGGCTGTCTTGTTCAGAGATCATGAGAATTTCTCATTCTGTTCCAGCCTTCTTTCAGCAGCTAAACATGATGATTTTATAGCTAAATGAACCTTTATAAGCTAGACATCAACTATGTATAAATGCAGAACAGTACATCGAAAACCTGTCACGCTGTCAGAATACAACTGTTTTCTCTACAAATATGGAAATTGTCACTTATCTGCATTCTCTCCTTGCCCTATTTCACCCCCATATGTTGATATTCACCCATGTGAAAGAGGCCAATTATAGCTTGGCCGTTGTATAAATAATGCAGAAGTTGTCAGTGGCAGAGAAAAATTTATGTTAGAAGACTGAGGGATTGAATAAGGAAATAAAAACACCTTTTAATGAGGGTAGTGATCTCTGTTTCTGTATTGCTCCATGTTAAAAAAGGTATTTAACCCCCTCCCCCCCAACTTCTAGGAGTTATAATCCTTAATCTGAGGACTGTTTTGAATAATAAAGTCCTGGTTCAGTTTTTCAGTCAGAATATTTTGCTCTGCAGTATTTTACCTTTTGGCTTCTTCTCCCAGACTTTGCTGGAAGCAGGCAGTGGGCCTTTCCCCTCGGCAGGGACTGGTGCTAAACAGCACCTGAACTGGAGGGATACCCCAGGACCGTGTTGAGGCTCATAGGGAGTGGGCATCTCTTCCCCCAGCTTTGCAGAAAACATTTGGACGACTCAGTGCAATCTGGAGTCAGGCTACCTTGAAAGTAAATTAATTAGGCTCATTAAAGGTGAAGTCACAAACTTCAGAGCAGCTGGGGTTGATTCTCAGTAGCTGCTGCTGGTAGAGTTGGAGCCTGGGCATGTGCTGGGGCACAGGCTGGCTTGGAGTTGCTGTGAAGTTGACCAAGCTAAATCGCACATTGTTAGTGTGGCTTTCATTGGCCTGCGCTTCTGGACGGTGGTCAAAGTGTGATCCCAGATGATGTACTGAATTTCTTTAATGTCTTCTCTCCTTCCTCCAACTGCTGTTTCTCTTGAGTTTTATAGAGGCTGCTGTGGTCTTAAATTTAGTTGTATTTAAGCATCCACTCGGAAGGTCTCAGTGACCTGACAGCAGCCTTCAGTGAAACTTGCTGGGCTGCATGGCTGCTGGGTCTACAGTGCCACCGACTGAGGCATCAGCACCAGATGAACGATGTGCTAGCCCTTGCCTCTCATATCTGACTCCTCATTTCCCATGGTGATGATTTTAATGTAGCTAAAAAGGATAGGTGCAGAAGGAGATAAAGAAAAGCCCTCATCTTTTGTGAGTCTTAAAACAGGAGTAGTAAGGAGGTAAAGGAGTACTTTTTTTTTTTTTTAGTTTGTTTTTTTGGGGGGGTTGGGGTTTTTTTGATCAGGAAGCTGCAATTTTCCTTGTTAGCTTTACTCTTTCATGATTGAGCTGTTTGTTTCCAGATGGCTCCTATGTATGCAGGGACAGGGACACACATGGCCCAATCTGTTCAGCTGCCGGCCTTGCATCAAACAGCCCAAGGTGCTGGGCACGCTGACTTATTTGGAGCGGTTGGGCAGCCCCTCCTCTAGCAGTTACTCTGGTGCTTTAATTTCCAGATAGGAAGGGTTTGAAGCAACATCCTTCTGTGGGAAGGAGAGATTTCAAGGTTCAGAAACTGATATGTAAAACTGCAGCCTCCTATCACCTTCCTAATGAAATTGAGTTTATTAGTGTTTCTAAGTGTGTCTGCTGTACCAAAGCGCTTTGAACTTTATTCAAAGTGTTGATTTTGGTAAGCTATTTCTCATATCCATTCTGCTACACCTGAGTTCTTAGTGTAACACCAGGTATGTCAGGTGAAGTATGTAAACAATTATGGTTTTTTTCACATTTGTCAAAGGTATTCACCAGAGAACAGAGATGGCATGTGAAAGTACAAAGTTAGAACCGTGTGTTTACAGGTACAATGTCAATATTGCAGAGACCTTAAACAACAGTTGCTTTTTTTTCTTTTCGAACCCCCAAATACAATTCTTTGAGTGGCTTTACCTATGGCTGTGTTAGGATTTGAATTGACTAAACAGTTTCCACACATTTTTCTTCCCTTATATGTGGCCTTCTCTTCTGTATTTTTTAAAACTGTGAGGGGAGAGGGATGGGCAATGTAATTAAAAACAGGTTAGGAGGCAAACAACACTTAATGTATCGTAAAGGCCAAAGAGGTGACTGGTATATAATCAGAAAGTAACTGTCATTAATGCAATAGACAAGGTGACTAGGTATCACCCTTTTGAAACTATGTTTATCACTGATTTAATGAGTTAATCAACTGTTCTTCAGTTGTTAGAGTCTGGATTTGTGAATGTTTCTGTTGTGTTTTCCCAGAAACCACGGTGGTGGTTGGGTAAGCCCTGAAGTTCACATGATAAGGTGCTTATTCTGTGCAGTGCTATGTGCATGTGAATTGCTGAGCATCCGGAAATCCCTCTGACATTAAAGTGATCTGTACAAGTGAAAGTGTACTCATAGCTAAAATACAAACTTCTGAAATGAAAGCATGAGGTACCACTAAAAAATGACTACTGTGTATAGACTTAATTTTTCTGGAAGATTTTGTTGAAACCTTCGTTGTACTAGGTTATTTACATAAGAGAAACATAGCATATCTGAGCTGCGAATCTCTTCAGACAACACATCATTGATATGTTGTCTGAGAATAGAATCATTTAGGTTGAAAAAGACCTTTAAGATCATTGAGTCCAACTGTTAAAGGTTGTAAAGGTGTACCAGGGAGATAAGGTGAATTTTATGAGATATTTCAAATAGCTTATGAAAAGGGCATAATTTTCTAGTAAGGTTTGTTTGTGTTGTTAGGTTTGTTTGTATTGGGGTTTTTTTGTTTGTTTGTGGGGATTGTTTGGGGTTTTTTTGTGTGTGTGTGGTTTCGTTGGTTAGTTGGTTGGTTTCTCGCCCTCCTCTCAACTCTTCTGAACATTTACAGTTGCAGGGACTGCTTTAGCAAAGCAATGCTGTTGAGCCCTAGGACTTCTTATTATGGTTTATCAGCAAACGTGAGATCTTCTGAAACCTTAATCACCTGGTTGTTATTGCAACAAGATTTTGTCTTGAGACTTTTGTATGGTTTAAATTTTCTGAAGTTTCTTTTCAAACTATCACTTGGAAATCAAAGTTTTTTCTTACTTCTGCTGTATTACAGCAGTGTTTAAAAATAACTCTAAATGTGTAAGTTCAGGTGGCTATCACATCAGTGTCTGCAAAAGGAAGTAGAAATCCCGCATGGAAAACATGAGCGCATGATCTAAGCACTCCAGAGAAGGCTGGTTTTTTTCAGACCCCTTAATGCTGAATGCTAATCAAATAAAGCTTTTAGAAATAAATTTCTGAGTAGCTGTAGTTTTTGTTCAACAGCAGAGAACCAGTCATTACTCAAATAATTTGACACTGAACACTTTCGACATATCAGTCTTTGTCAAAATGAATAGTCGTTTTTAATTCTGCATATTATAAAAAAGAATATAACCCTGTGAATTGTTCCTGTCCCTACTTGTGATGAACAGCATTGTACAAACTAGAGTTCATTAAAACTTCCAAATTCCAATTATGCAAGTAATAGGGCCTTAAGATTATCCTTATTGTGGAACAGAATGTCTTAATGCTTTCTGTTGACATCTTAACAAAAACTGGGTGTACTAAAAGTATAAGTACTTAATATTTTAAGAATGTCAAGATAGAGCTTTATTCTTTTTTTAAAATATTTTGCCTTTTTGATCTGATTTCATTGTAGCATTTCTAGAAATGGATAATTGTTAGGGTTGAGGTGAGGGAACGTTTCAAGCTGCAAGAGAATTTTGGGGCGATATAGAAACCTGACACAAAATATTTTTACATGGAAAGTTTTCAGTACTGCTTTAGTTTTTGGTAGATGATATTTTTTGTGAGGAAAAAAGTCAATTATGCTGACAGTAGCAATAGTCACACAATATGTAAGGAGTGCAAAGGTTACTTTTGCACCAAGAAGAAAAGCTACCCAGGAGTTCCCGTCCATGGTAGAAGATAGTGACATATTATTCTATTCCATTTTAGGTTGAGCTTCATTGCTTTTGAAATAGATCTACTTGGGACATATGCCCAAACTCAAGATGTGGTCAATGTGCTACCGCAATTTCATTGTTGAAGAGCTTTCTTTGCCAGAAAAAGAAATCTAAGACAGATGCTACTGTGACAAACAGCTTGAAACTCACTACAATAGATACTGAAAAAATTAATATGGTAAGAATGTAAGAGTGTCAATATTATACATACTTAACAATTGTCCTGGCTTAAGCTGGCAGGTCTGAAACGCCACTCAGATGCCTGCTCAATCCCTTTCCCAGTAGGATGGGGAGAGAACTGGAGGGAAGGGCACAGGAAGTAAAATTCAGGGGTTGAGATGAAGACAGTTTGGTAGTACCAAAATAGATGGAAGAACAGTAATAATAATATAAGTATTTGAATCTACAAAGCACATGGTGCACATTTGCTGTAGGTGGTACCTACTGACTGATGCCCATTCCAAGTATCCAAGCAATGGGGCTAGCTTTCCCCTCAGTTTATAGACTGAGCTTGCGACCACATGGTATGGAATAGCTCAGTGATCAGCTGGGGTCATCTATCTTGGCTATGTCTTCTCCCAGCTTCTTGTGGCCCCCAGCCTCCTTGCTCTTGGGATGGTGTGAAAAGCAGAAAAGGTCCTTGACTTAGTGTAAAGCGTGCTTAGCCACAGCTAAAATATCAGTCAATGTGTTCACAACATTATTTTCCAAAATTCAAAACACAGCACTATACCAGCTACTAGAAAGAAAATCACAGCCAAAGCAAGGACACAATCCTGTCTGTCTTAAGCATATATGAGAGGCAATACTTGACAGATCTCTTCTAGTTTTTGGGATGAAGAGCAAAATTATTACTGTTTAAGCAGGTCAGGATTTGTAAATGACCAGTCCTACCAGCAGTGCCCAGCTTGAAGCACATTTGGAAGTGTCTTGTTTTCAGCAGGTGCTGGGCATGCATGCTGCTAAAATCAGGCTTAATTCATGCTCGGCCCAAAGGCAAATTTTATTCATCTATTAGAGAAACTATGAGATAGAGGCAGTTTGACCACGTGACTGATGTGACTGTAGAGAAATCTCTATGAACAAAAGCCTGATCCTGTGTTGTGGGCCTGTCTTCCCAGTCCAGGATATTCTGGGTACTGGTCAGGTGCCTTCCACATAAGGTCTTTGAGATGAACATAGCTGTATTGTGTCATGTGATTACTAGGTAGAACGCTTCGCTAGACCAGTCCAGCCAGTGGCTTTTAGCATTTTTTGAGAGTAGCGGGTTTCTGCTTATTCCCTATCACAGGGTCTCATATATGGTACTTTGATTCTGCAACCAGAATGAATTTCCAAGTCTCCTCAAGAACAAATAAAACTGCGTGGTGGCATAAAATGTTACTAAGGGGTTTCTGTTGAGTACCTTTCAGTGCCCTGCTGTTTACATGATCACTTAATGGGATCCAGAGAGACCAGTCATTAAGCATTTTTTCTTAAGGTCTTGGAAGCAGGATACCTGCTGGTACATCCAAACAGATTTCTGAAAACTGTATAAAATCTCAGCAGAAGTCTCTTGCTGATGCTTCATTTCTTATTCTAAAGAATAAGAATATGAATATATGGTACTGTGAGTCCCACATATATAACTAATGATAGTGCTTCTTCAGCTGAGCTGAATGTGCACACGCGGCTCTGTAGGCCTGTGTGTAGGATACATTGGTATTGTGCAACTTGCACAGCTCTGCCAATGAGGATGTTTCTAGCCTGGCATGGTTGTGTTTTTTCTGGCCTTGGGCATGTCTCTGCTGTTCTTAGGAGCTTGGACGTTGCCTCATATTCTGTCATACTGTATGTGTGGGAAAAAGTTTGGGGATGCAAAATAAATGTCATTTAGTCATTTGGGAGTGACCTTGAAGTATTGTCTTAAATGCTGGGCATTTAAGCATTATGCATGCAAACAGCCACTCCAGTTCTTCCGAGCGAAGCCTTTGGTTATGAGCTTTCTGTGGATGTACAGTCTTGAGGGTGCGTATGAAAATACGTGCGTGCAAGTACTGGGTATTTTATATCCTTAAGGATAGTGTGAACATGTGCTGTTGTCTTGTACAAGCTACCTATATCAGCTGTCCATCCATTAAATTAGAATAAAAAGGCTGGAATGAAGAATAAAAATGCTTTAGAGCTGCTAAATTAATTATTTTGTGCAAACAAGATGTTCTTTTAATAAAATGCAATAAAATGACGTGTAAGGAAACAACCACAAAGCCTGTGAATTGACGATTGTAAGGCCAGTGTCTAGCACCAATAAAACAAGCCTATAAAGAGTTATCCCATTACCTGCTGGTTTTTTCCCAAGCACAGATTTCCAAGCCCTTCACATTAGCATATGCTGAAGTCTTTTTTTGACAATTCTGTGGGTGGAACTTTGTGGGGGTGGAGAGTTAGATTTCAATGGCAAGAATACTGGAAAATTCTGGGGAATAACTGTGCAACGAATTCTCATTCTGCACACGTTCCTGAAACAAAGGTAGCCTTTTGTTCCTAGTGGTAGTAAGCACATTTCATAAAGCAGCTTCAAAGATTTAAGTGACAACTTCCAGTAATAGTGAAAGACTTTAAATTAATAACTCATAATAGTTGAAGAAAACACAAAACCCCACTCAAACAGCCAACATTTTTTGAGGTTTTTTTACCTCTCACTGACAGTATACTGCTCCCTAAGGACATAGCAATGGCTAGTAAAGGACATTGATTTTCAGCAATCAAATAGTAAAATATTTAGACAGTTAATGGTTGAAGGGTTTTTGTTTGTTTAACCTTGTGCTCGGGTTATTTAGTCTAATATCCTCAAAGAATCTTAAACACTGTGATGCTGAAAAATCATAATTATTTTGCCGTTAGGCAAGATAATTTATAATACTTAAGAAACTTTGCACAAGAACTTTAATGCCATATAGGAGTTGGGCATCTCAGGTTTTCCAAAAGCTGGAATGGCAACTCTTCAGTGTTGCAAAGATGCTGTAAAGATACTTTTTGCTTGGTGCTACCACCTGGCCCCTATGTTTAGGCAGCTGGCAAGCATTCTCAAGGACTTGGGTTTCAGCAGTCCCAAGCCCTCTTCTGAAAATAAGTATGCATGTATCATTTCCATAAAGATACCTCTGTCTGCTTTCCTTCCCTTAAGAAGGGAATGTATATTGGTAAATATTCCTCATACAGTGACTGGTTCCTTCAAATCCGTCATCTCTCAGAAGGGGTTCAAAATGAGGATACTTGGCTTTTCAGTCTTGTTCTTAGGATTGTTCCTTTATTTTTTTCTGGTTTTAAGGCACTGAGTAAAATACATAAATAGTCACTATTTCTTTGGTTATTAACTAAAATGGAAAAGAGATTTTTGCTTCCTCATCTGACCATGTTTATGAAGTAAATATATTGCCTACAGGTGACCACTGCAGATGCTCAAAACCTACCCCTGGCATACCCTCAGGAGATAGATAGATGAATCTTAATATAGATGTTCCAAAAGTGCACATTGAAGCAGTTTTAATGAAGAAATCAAAAGACGTTAGTCTAGAAGACTGACCAAGCAAAAAAAAAAAAAAAAATCTCTATTTTGTGTGTTTTCCTGTAAAGGATAAGTCTCAGTAGAAGCATCTCTAAGACTTGGCAGTTTTAGCATGTAGACCAAAGGAAAGAGCTGGCAGAATTATTGAAGAATGCCAAAGTAAATTGAAGTGGGATTTAAGATGTACTTTTGAAATTGCAATGTAAATGAGAAATGGTTGGGTTAAATCCTGTTTTCTCTTCAGAAAAAAATGCATTATAGGTCTACATTTATTTTAATAAAGCTTGGATGCTTTAGCCAACGTAAGTCTATCAAATAGTAGGAAAAAAAAAGTGGGAAAACTGTGGAGTATCATAATTTAGCAGTCAGTAGTTTTGGTGACGTGTTGTTTCTTGTCGTGTTGCTCATAATTTGAGACGTTTGATATCTAGCTTTGCTGTCTAGTTTTTATGAGCTACTCAAATGCTACAGATTTAATGAATCTCTCTAGACCTTGCATTAGAAGGAAGTCTTTCTAATGTGTCCACAAACTTGCATGACATGAAAGAAGTTATAAGTGTTCAGAACACTTATTATAATGCAGGTTCACAAATCTAACTTTCTTGAGGAGGCTGGGGTACCTGACCCCACGGTGGAACCCTGAGGGGTTGCCACCTAAAGGATATTATAGCCCACTGATTTATTCCTGCCCGGGCGAGAGCCAAAGCCTCATCTCTGTGTTGTCCCTATATGGGTCTGTTTGGAGCTCTGTTACCCCACTGGTGTTCGGCTCGTTGGCCGCCCCTTCCCCTTTTCCCCCACACTTTCCCGTTTGTTCTCTGCCCCCCGTGTCCCAGTTGGTTTGCGCCCCTGTCCGTATCCCGGGCACGCCCTTCTCCCCGCCTGCCCTTTGCGCCCGTTGCCTCAAGCCCCCAAACCCCTCCTCTGCTACCCCTGTGTTACTGTGTCAGACCCTCAGATTTCAGTTCTTGTGATGGAACCCCTCAGACAACAGGCTTAATCTGAGATATCCCCACGAGGGCTCCTCCTGCCTTCGTCTCGTGGCTATCTTAGCAGCCTGCTGCGTGTGTCCCGAGCCTGTGCCCTCCTGCCCGCCGAGCGGAGCGGCTCCGACACTCGGAGAGCTTGCGGGAAGGCCGCAGTTGGAGCCAGCCCGACCTCACGACGCGACACTTTCTGAAAGCAGAATACATCACTGTTGTGTAACTATCAGTTTCTGAAAGGTTCAGTTTAACAAATACGTGATTTCAACTTCCCACCTCAGTTTCTTGCTGTTAAGAATTTGTTCTGTGCAGTTTCTTTACAAGAAAACTTCACAAAACCAGGTCAATATAGGGAATAGTTGGTGTGAATATTTCAGGAATTTAGAAATTAATGTCAGTGGTATGTATTTGATCAAAAGAATAGCATTTTCATTTGGTTTTGTGAACTGCTGAAGTGAGTCATACAAGTCAATCTATCTGAGAACTAGTTGAGAAGATTTGAAGTGATACATATCAGATAATGATCCTTGTACAGCAACATCTAACAAGGCAAATGTAGTTTCCCACCTTGTATTCTGTGTGTTGCTTCGTTGTAACAAAAAAACGTTATTCAATTGCCACAGTAGAATGGAAAACTGAAAATGGTTACTGGAGACAAACCTGAAACACTTCAAGAGGAGGGAATGAAATTGTTACATAAGTTTACTGTTAGTTTATGGCATTGCTTAAAAGGATGTTGCAGTTTTTGAGCTGAGTAAGAAGCAGTGTCCTAGGCTGACTGTGTGATGCTTTTATCCCCATTCGTCTGTTTAGCCCAGAAATAAGTTTTGCACTTCTAGGACTGGATCTGAGAGCAAAGCGGGTAGAAGGAGAGGCAAGCGGTGGAACATCTGAGGCAGTTGTTTTTCAAACATAGAGATAACACCTTCAGCATTCCTGCTCCTGGACTCTGTTGTGTGCATGGACAGCAGAGAGCTCTCTTTTGCTTTTTTGGTTGGTTTTTTTAAATTGTTAATTAGCTGCGGCCAAAGGATTTTTGGGGTTGTTCAGCTATTGCTCGATCCGGGGACACCAGGACCATTGCCCGGGGGTTCCCCCCACCCCCAAACTGCACTGCAGCCGCGATGCCGGGCCCGAGCCTCGGAGAGAGAGACAGAAACTTGGGCCTTGGAGAGACGGAGAGAAAAACCGAGAGCACACTCATGGAAAAGATGTTCTGAATTTGCCATCTCTTCAGAACGGCAAGAGGTTTTATTCTGTAGTATTGTTCATTCCTTATGCTTGTAGGTGTTTTGTTTCTCCAAGGAAATCTATTTCCCGAACCAGCTGGGGGGAGGGTTGGCTTGGATCTGCTTTTCTGGAGAGACCCCTTCAGAGGTTTCCTCCCGGTTTTACCCTAAACCAGGACAAGCAGTATTTTACATAAACAGATAAAGGACCCACAGACCTGAGGAGCACAAGTTTAGAGTGTGGGTGTTCTGGAGTGCCACCGGAACCAGCACTGGTGCTTCTGACGATGGGAACATGCAGTCTGGAGAACAGGGTACAATAGGTGTGTCATGTGCCTGGTGAGCAAGGAAGTCTGCACATGATGTAGCAACCAGGAGCACACCATTGCCTGAGGGTCCCACTCAGCAGGGTTGTAAAAGCTGCAATGCTGTAAGCCTTATTGTGCAGAAAGGTAGGCGAAGTGATGAAGTTAGTACTGAAATAGGGTTTTTTCAGCATGAATACCTATATCCACTTAAAAAATCCCGATATAGCTTTAAATTTTGGGTTTTGTGATCTGACAGATTTGTAAGGTGATTTGAAATTTTGCATTTTCTGGTTTTGTCTTTGGGAAGAACAGCTTCAACTGACTAACCTAGACAGCATTTATAGTTTTTCTGGGACTTTGATGGATAGTTTAAACAACTTTAAAAAATGTATTCTTGTATAACAAATTCAGAAATATGCCTATATTCGTGACTTTTTTTTTTTTTTTAGATTTTAATTATTCATTTATTGGTCATTATTGATGTATTCTTCGTTGTTTCTAGAAGTTGATGTGTAGGATCACATGTTGAGCATCATGGAGAAAGTCTAGCTGATTTTTTCATTAATTCCTTAGCTACTTTAAGAATATTTATCATAGTATTCAAGAAGCATAAATTAGACCTACAGTATGAAACTGGCAGAAAATTTAATTTTACAGATTACTTTTAATGTTTATATGGGTTTTTTGGGGTTCTTTTGGCTTTTTTATTTGGGAACTAGAAACTCAATTACATAGTGAAAAGTCATGTACATGTGATTAATGGAGTTTTAAGTCTTCCAGAGGAAAAAGACCCCAACTAAATATTACAATTGCTATGCTGTAGTTTGAATCTGAAACATATGTAGAATAGTATTATTTATAAGTGCAGGAATAGAGTTGTAATTCATGCTTTTGCTAACCCAAAATATAAATGCAAGGAATAAAACCAAATTGATTTTTCAGGCTAGGCAGCTGCTGTTTCTGTCCGTTACTCCAGTGGCATACAACTCCAGGCTATATGACTAAAATACGTCACAAGAGAGTTTCAGCAGAAGTGAGTTCAATTAATAGGTGTCAGTGGGTATGGTGTTTGCTCCCACAACTGCATATCAATCTGTTCGTGAGTCTAATGCTCAGTAATGACTTCGTGTTTTTGTCACTGCCACCTACACTCTGGCAAACTCAGTGTTGCATCTGGGCACATAAAAAAGGGTGCTGCCTGATTTGTTTTTTTTGATGTGCTAGGTTCTAATTGAATAGTAACTCCTAGAAACTTCATACTGACTTATATGGTAATTGCTTATTTAAGTGAAGGTAATATCCAGTTGTTCTGGTGGAGTTGTGTATAAAACTGAGATTGGGCTCTAGCTACTCAGCATTTTGGATTTAGAAGTCTTTGCTGTGAGTTGTCAATTGATGAAAGTTGAAGTAGTTATTTTAGTAGGAAAGTTATTTTAATATGAATAAGCTCATTAATTAGTATAGTGTTAGTAATAATTTGGAAGTGTTTCTAATAAATGTGTCCAGCAAGACTGAATTTACTTACTTTTTTCTGTGAACTCAATGGCAAAGCAACAAACCATCCCCAGAGTTGGGAGCTATCAAAATAGGTAACAGCCACCAAAACAGGTTATAGCTATTCTGTCTTACTTTTCATATATTGATTATCTCAGGATCTGATGGCAATTTGGCACAGCAGCGAGCTCCAGGTACGGGAACTGCACATCCCCTATCTCCTCCCTGCAGCTGCCTAGTGTGTAGAGGGAGCCTGTCGTCATTCTTCTTCAGGTGATGGTACCAGCTCAGAGGCAGATGCAATTATTGGAGATAGGAAGTTGTGGGGAAGAGGTGAAATGCCTGGTCAAAGATGTTACAACTTGGAGAGAGCGAACGTGAGTCAAGGAAATGGGAAGGAAGAGCGATCTGGGAGCAAGCAGTGGAAAGGAAGGGATCGAGGCACTCCTCTGCTTCATTTACTACACAGTTTCCTATTACTGCAGTAAATGAAGCTGGAATTCTACTGACATTCCTCTTTACTACATAACCTAAATTAATCCCCAGAGCATTCTGTGCACTAAATGATGCAGGATCCTGTGGAGAAAAATAGTGAAGCTTTAAAGACTATGTTGCACTAGGGGGTCAAGTTAACTTTGTACCAGCAATCTGGCTTCTGGCTTAACTTCACGGTGCTTGTCTTAGCAACCATAGCGTTATTTTAATCTAAGTTTGGGCATGGGGGGGAAGAGAGAGCAGGGGCCATAGAGGGTTTTGATAGATATAGACAAATTACATGCACAACTGTAGAGCATGCAGGAAACATTCAACTGGATGTATTCCCATGGAAGTACAACTCTTCCTGACCTCATTGTGTCATTGATTTGAGGAGACAATTTTCCTACTACTTAATCGTTGTTATTTTCAAAATACTATGAAAAGACTGACAGACAAAAGTCTAGGAAGAGGGTTTCTTAAAGAAGGACACATAAAAGGGAGATACGTGCAAAATAGCTGTTAAGAGTTATCAGGAAAATGATTTATAAATCCTAGCACATCTCTTCAATAGTCTCATCTTTCTTATGTAAACAGCTATTGCTTCCATGCGTGCTGACCCACCTAGCAGACTGAAAGTGAGGGCTCTTTGTGAATTATTTAATAGTTGGATTACAAATATTAATCATAATGAGGACGGAAGCATTTTCTTAGAACATTTTTTGAATCTGATCTTTGTTTGCAGGTCTCTTAATGCAGCCTGGGACTGTAACTAATAGATGTGCATGAAGAAAAACATTTCACTCTGCAGCCTTTTCCACCCACATCTTCAGGGTTGCCAGAAATCCTATCTGTCAGCTAAAATGATGTTGAAGTTCTGCACAGCTCTAGTCCAAATTTGTCAGAGAATAGGATTAGCAGAAGCTGTTCAAATGTGATAAAATAAATGAATAAAAATGAGTTGAAGAGGAAAGCATGATATTAGTGGAACATGACCCAATTATATATGTAAAAAATACACTCAACAAAATAGGTCAGAAATATTGACTAGACACATTTACATACTGTTTTGAATGTGGAGTCTCTGTGTAGCCATAATAGTATTAAATAAGAATTTGATATCTGTGTATATTTATCTATTTTTAACTCCTAAAAATGTACATAATTGAAGTGAGACACTGGAATCTGACTCTTTTCTAGAAGATGAAACATAAGCCAGGATCTCAGGTTCCTGCATTGATGCAGATTTCATATTGTTTCTTTTCTCTTTTACAATTCTGACAATAAAAAAATCAGTAGGTAATTCATATAAATCAAGAAAATAAATTTATTAATATTAAAATACCTAGAGTGCAACTAAAAGAAGAATGCAGTTAATTTTCAAGAATAAATTTCCCCAGGAACAAACTTCAATAGTACTCCCAGATTAAGAACACAAAGTAGGCAGAGCTTCCTAAACAGTAACTCTTAACTCTCTGATTTTATTGTGCATATTTTTTTATACGGAGAAAATGTTAACTTAATTTGATAATTTAAAGAGGCAATATGCACGGCTTATAATTTGGAGTTGTTATCCAGTTCTGGAAATATTAAGAAGTACTACAATTGACTCTTCTCTTTCTCTAATGATAATAAAAGAAATACTGGACTAAAAAAGAAATGATGTTCAGATCTAATGTAGCTGTTTATTTTTTGATCCCTTATTTGGAAACCTTATTATTTATATATTCGCTTCCCTTATCATATGAGTGACCCACCTCTGTATGTTGATTAGAAAAGTCTGATTTTTGTAATTGTAAAATTAAAATAGCTAGATATATTTTTAAGTAACCTGAACTACTACCATTAACTGAAGAACATAGTAAATTAGAAATTTATACGGCATTTCTTGGGATTTGTTTTAAAATCTGTGCTTATTTTCTTTGTTCTATAAATAAAAGTAGGCTGAACATCAGTGTCTTTAAAATAGCCATCAAACTTAGTCAGAATTAGTTGAACAAGCAAGTGACCTTTCAGTGTATAGTGAAGCTAGTTGAAAATGATCTTTAATTCCTGCTTTATCTTTCTTTAGCTAAAGAAAGCTCACAATTAAAAGTTAACTCTTTCCTCAAGAAAGGTGAGAGCAAACAAGACAGCAGTGAAGGTGAGAACAGCAGTAAGAAGAGAAATTATTCTGTCAGTCAGCTGAAAACTGAGCAACATGGATTGCTGTTATATAGATAATGCTTACTTTACTGTACAGAGGTTTAAAATATTAGTACTAGATAATTCCTGTTTTCTAAATCAATCAAAAAGAACTTGCAATACAGAGGAAGAATGTGCTTTAGTATTATGGATGACTATTCAGAATAACTAGCTATACCTAAAAAATCAGACCCATATTTTAAAATAGGTTTTCATAGCTTAATTCTGACTTGGTGTCATTGAAAATGCTTTACCTAATAGTACAAACCTATAGGAATTCATTTTCCTATACACTGGAAATCTAGAGACTAATAATGAGGGGTCTTTTTCTGTTGTGAATTTAGTCAACTGTAGAAAATTCTAGCAGGCAGATGTCATACGGTTTGATTGTTAATAGACATCACACCAAATTTATGAAATGTATATTTGAGAATTGTCTTCCCCCAGCTATAGCACAGTTAGTATGTATTTGTCCAGTGGCAGAATTTGTCTCCCTATAGGTAATGAACTATATAGCATACTGTGGTGTTTCTGTGAATGTATCTGGAGGGACAGGTCCTCCACCAAAGTGGAGGGAGTGCCAACCTACAGTATCTCAGCTTGGGCTACTGTTGAACCTTCCCCCCTCCCTTTCTCCCGTGACTTAGTGGTTCTACCCCCACTTTTGCTATTTCTTGCTCTTGTACGACCAGATGGTAAGTCAGTTCAAGGAACTGAGCCAACAGAAAGTGGATCTAGGAGAAGAAAAATAGTAATTATTCTAGCTGGCTCAGATCACTGGACTTGCTCATAACCTACTCATTTAAGCGTGAGTGCCAGTGAAAAGAAGAAGCTTGACTGCCTGGAGAAGGGCACGGAGAGGAGCAAGAGGCTGGGAGCCTTCATTTAGGTGCTTCTAGGGAGCTGTATAGCAAGTAGTAACTTTCTACACGAGTTGAGGGGCTAATAGCAGTCAGTATTGATTTTCTGTGTTAGGTGGCTGGGGAGGGAAGGGATAAGATTGTTTCTTCTTGTTTCCAGTCTATATTTAACTGTTTCTCATAGAACAGAGTATGCTTATTCTTTCACTGCTAAATCCTGTCTGTCAAGTGGGTTGGTTGGTACTTGTCTTGAACAAAGTACTTGGCATTACATTTGGGATATCATGCTTTCTCAGTTTGGCATTCCAGAATATCTTCCCCTGCATTACTGCATCCGTAAAGAATCTCGACTGTTGTTTTGGTGGTGGTGTTTTCTGGTTGTTTTTTTGTTGTTTTTGGGGGAAGAAATGGGGGTGATTAGTCATTCTTCCCAGTGCAGTACATAATAAATTATTACATCAGTACATTCATGTGTAGAAGTACAGATAATCTAATATTCCCCTCTGTAGTGTATCCTGACCACTATTGATCCAGGCATTGGTGTAGGGCACAAGGCAACTGAGCCCTTGATGGTGCAAAACACTAATTTCTAAGGAAGCTATAGATGTTATGCCTTAATACAGTTCCTTGTAAACCAAACTGCATAATCAGCAAGAGGGAGGAAAAGAGGAAATTCTTGCCTATACACTCTCAAATGTCGCTTCATAAAGTTTCTGATTTCAGGTGACTAATAATGAGTGTGCTCACAGACCACAAAGGGCCAAAATCACTTCTGTCTGCTGGTCACTCGTTTGCTTCAGTAGTTAGCTGAGAACTGGGACTCTTGTCTATGGTCCAGTGCACAGCAGAAGAAACAGGATGGATAAATAGCTTTTTATCAACAAATTTTCAGTGTCCAGTATCTGTTCTCAGAAAAAAAAAAAAAGCCTTGTATAGGACATTCATTTATTTTTACCTTGTTCTGCAAATATTTAATATTTGTTCTGCTAGGCGTATTGACAACATTTAGTGACCTTCTTTGCAAAAGCTTTACTGTGTCCATGTTTTAGTTGGACTTGAAATACAGCTCATGAATAATCGTTAGTGGACAGGCTTAAAATCAATGGAAGTTGGGCTTCTAGAGGACTGTTGCATCAGTGTCTTAAAGTTTAGCAGTTAACACTTTCTTATAATTGCATTTATTTTGTACATGCCTGATCCAGTGGGATCAGGATCTCCTTTGCACTTGGCCCTCTGTGTTTGGATCTTTTTTTTTATTACTCAGGATGCTGGAAGTTGCAATTTCAAATTGTTTTAGTGACTGACCCCATCTTTTTGGGACTTGTCCTTACAGAGAAGGAACAAGGTAACTGAGAAGCAGAGGGCACAGAAAATGGACCTGAGTAAGGTTACAAGGGAATGAGTAATTCTAAATTACTTGGTAAGATCGCCTTTTTTTTTTTTTTTTTTTTTTTTTTTTTT